>VZTV01012196.1:0-11375 GCA_013400875.1 Anhinga rufa | reverse complement strand
GCATCCAACCAGTGTCAAACCACTACACATTCCCTGGAGGCAGGCCCACTATCAGTCCTTTGGGGCAGCCAGTCCTTCCAGTCCCACCTATCTGCTCCTCTGCATGAGATGAGGAGATGGCAAATGGACCAGTTTCAGTGAACAGTTACTGGCCTAACCACCAGGTCCTTGAAACTTAGATTTAGGGGACTAATCCAAAGATGAGCTTTATGAAAATGTTATTTAGAGGTATGGTATTTTTACTAAATGATAGTTGAAGAAAAGCAAAGGGATTTACTTTGGGGTTGTTTATTAAAGGAAAACAAACATTAACATATCATTTCCATATATGTACCAGCACAGCTGCTGGCACCATCCTGACCCCTCAAACAACTACCTCACTCCAGCACTGTGTACAACAAACCACGCCTGGGCCAGTGGAGCCAAGGAGGGGTTTGTCCTCCCACACAGCAAGAAGACATGAGCATGGACCTCATCTTCTTATCTTCAGCAGGGCTGCGGGCCTCACTGCCTTCTCACAGGGTGTGTGGATGCTGAGCCCATTCTAGCCCTGCTCCCCCTCTATCACAGGCAAGCATAGCAGGTGTGCAAGGTGGTGTATATATTGAAGCAGTTTGCGCACCCGAGGAAGAATATCTGTCACACACCTCATGCTTTGCAGGTCCTGGCTTTCACTCTCCCAGCCCTCATCCCAGCTTGGTAGGGACTTTAAGGCATCTTCACTGACCTCCATACTCTTCACAATCATTTTTCAAAGGAGTGGCTGAAAAATTTGTACCAGATAAGGTACAGCTTGGCACAGCTAATATGGGAAAAAACTCTCTCTTGCTCTCGTCCTTTCTTTCAGCAATATGATTAAAATGGTATTTTATGCTAAATTACGAGGAACGCCTCATTCACATTTTTCCTGGTAACAGCTTTTGCTCAAAGAGGTGGCACTAGCTAAGCAATATATCAGCTTTCAGCAAGGAAAACTCTTGTTTATCTTCTGGACGTCCACCATCTTCCCAGCTAATACTTTGCTGATTTTTCTATATTCAGGGAAGTTTCTCCCTTGGTTTTCCCATCACACCATGGTTTATTGTCATTTTATTATTTATTATGCTCCACCTCAATTATCCTCCCTCTGGGGATGAACCTTTCAGGCAATTCCAGTCTTCTCCTGGACAAATCAATAAACTTGGAACACATTGTGTACTATATGACAAATCCCTCCTCCTATTACTCTCCTGTCCATAAAGCCATCATTTCAGGGGGAAACGTTGGCCTTCTGACCTACATAAGAGGCCTAGAACCTCACAACCACAGTCCCAGCTGTGATCCCTGTTAGTTCATACTGTGCCAAGATTTTTTTTTAGAGATTCATTGACCGAGGCCCTGTCCAGCCTTCTGTGTACAGAGGCTGCAGATTTTTTGCCAGGAGGGGATTAAAGCATGTTTTTAGAGGCAATGGGCACAAACTGAAACACAGGAGCTTCCCTCTGAACATCAGAAAACACTTTTTTCCTGTGAGGGTAACTGAGCACTGGCACAGGTTGCCCAGAGAGGTTGTGGAATCTCCATCCTTGGAGATACTCAAAAGCCACCTGGGCATGGTCCTGGGCAGCCAGCTCTAGGTGGCCCTACCTGAGCAGAGGGTTTGGACTAGATGACCTCCGGAGGTCCCTTCCAACCTCAGCCAGTCTGTGACGATTCTGTGTTTCCTTTTCCCTGCAAAGCTCCAAGCAACCACAGCTTATCTTACCTGTGCTAAGCCATTCCCTCACTGCTGCTGAAAAACAAAGTCAAGCTGAATTTGTGTAACTTCAGCTCTGCTTTCTTATGCCTTTATCAGAAAATACCGTATGTGTGTACAAAAAGCTACTAGTGCCAAATAACAAAATTATTCCTGTCAGTTGCATGCTGTGATGGTATCAAACCAGTTTTGTTCACCGGGCCTTGGGTCTAACTCCCATAGGGATGGTTACACTAACAATACCTGAGCTAGACTAACCCACACTCACCTCCAGGCTGTCATGGCTAACTTGCTCTGTTGAGGCATGCAGGCAAAAGGCCAGTCCTGACCTGTGCCTACACAAACAAAATAACTGCATGAGAAATTATAAGGTAGCAACACGAGAAATGGCAGAAAAGAGAATCATTAAGTATATGATGAAAGGGAAGCAGTAGCTTAAAGAAATTGCTGACCCAGGTAGAAAATATGGTGCCTGTCATACCATAGATACCAGATGCCACTGTAAAACCAGCAAAACTGCGGGCAGGGGGTTAGGAGCAAATCGGAGGGGTTGAGGATGGTAATGGAAAAGAGCTTGGCAGAAGAATGGCATTGTCTGCTGCTGGTTTGCTCTGGTGTGGGGTGGCTGGCTGAGTCCGCTCACCTTCATCAGGTCTCCTTGGTTTCTTCTTGTCCTAGGCTGGTATTTGATGCTGCCTCTGCCTCTGTCACTGCTTGCAGGCAGTTTTGACCATCGGACACCTTGCTGAGAGCAAAGAGTAGCTTGTGGAGCTCAGCAGGCAGCTCTGACTGTCAGCATTGCAGTGCCAAGCCATGACTCCAGGATAGCAAAAATCTGTCTTCACCAAAGCCATGAGTGTCCACAGGGTCTCTCCAGCGCTGTCACTGCAGGCAATATTTCAGAAGAAGCTGGCCTCCCATGCAGGGAAAAATGACATTAGAGATGCGGCAGGGGAGCTGCTGTCCCAGATAGCACCCAGCATCTTACTGTCTGCTGCTGCAGTGTCCATAACATGATGGCTGAGGTCAGCCATGCAGCTGATGCTCTGCTGGTGGAAATGGGTTTCCCTTTACTACTCAGTTTTCTCAGAGGAATAAACTAACGCTCTGTGTGCATGTGTATACGTGTGTGTGTGTGTGTGTGTGTGTGTGCCTTTGGCTGAGGCTGGGTGAGGTTCAGTGGTGCTCCACCGTTGGCTCGTGGTGGCAGCAGGCAGTGGCCAGGTCAGGTCGTGGCCACGTGATGCAGGCTGCTGCCAACGGGCAGCCAAAGTGACGGTTTATGCACAGAGGACTGATGCAAGATGAGGCCTGAGGCAAAGGTCCCCATCTAGAAAAACTTGATCATGAGGAGTGTTTGCAGAAGAAGTAGGAATGCAAGGCACTGAGCTTGAATGGGGATACAACACATGGGCAGTGTGACTCCAGGATCAAGGAGCAAAACAAGGACACACAGGGATGTCCAGAAAGCTCTGAGAAGGATCCTGCGCACGTGGGCATCAGGCCAGCTGGGAAAGAGTCACGTCACGTCTTTCTAACAGCAGAATCTTCACCACAGCACACTCTGAACTCACAGGGAGCTGCGAGGGCGAGAGCAGGGTTTGCATCACTGGATGTTACCGTGGTGCTGTGGGAACTGCCTGGGCACAGGCTCCTGCCAGCTGCCATGCCATGGGAGCAGGGAGGTGTTGTCCCCAGGAGGGGACCAAAAGCAGTCACAGGAATGAAGGGAAGCACAACTGCTTGCCCAGCGGCTGTCAGTCTCAGGTACAGACTAACAATGCTGAAAATCACCACTGTTGACTGTTAGTGAAGAACTAATACTGCCACCACCATAGGGTATCCATGGCAATGTGGTGTTCTCACACCCTCGCACTCAGCCTGCATCACTGATCACTCCCCGCACCTGCTTAGAAAACCTCAGGTCATTTCTTTGGAGCTTCTGAAATTTTTTCAGACATTTTTCAGCTTCTCAGTTGCTATGCAGCAGTTTTATTTAGCAGATCTAGAGGCTATTTTTCTTAAGATTATTTTTTCATAGATTTCACTGTGCCTGGAAACCCCAAGACAACCACAGTGCAGACAGAAGTTTAAACAAAGTTCTTGCATGCTTTCATCTGACTTACTTAAAAGCTTCTCTTAACAGTTGCCACCTGTAATTATCTAAGAGCACACACAATTGTTACAGGATGTTCTTGATAAGATCAGAGTTTGGAAGTCTGCAGTGTTTTTCCCTGCTTGGTAACTTGTCAGATTTGTTTTGCATTGGGCATGGCTTTGTGGTCTGTTGGCAGCATGGATCAGCCCAGCAGAGCACCTGTGTGTGAACCACCACAGAGTCCATCTGCTCCAGGACCAGCCTGGAAAGGAGTCTCTGCTGAGGTCTACATACCCAGCTGGACCTACTCTGCCCAAACTCATTGAAGCAGATGCTCTCTCCTGCTTGATATGGTCCTCAGTAACTGTATTTCTATCTGCTACCCACCTTGTGCCTGTGGGGTTGAAGAAAACAATGTTTCTCAAGAAGTGAAGCCACATATATCCCAGATACTAATTGTGCCTGATGCACAGGAGTGTCCATGCATTACCAGGAGCAATGTCAGGCATGGAGGGTCCGGTCAGTGTGGCTGTAAGGCTCCTACTGCTGGGTTAAAAATGATGCAAAACACTGAGCTGGCATAAACTTGCTCAGCTGATTACGGTTTCTCCAGAAAGTACTGAAGAGACCTTCTGGCAGTATCTGTGCTGGCTGAGGTCCCTCACTGTCTGCTGGCTTGGGTATTACCTGTCATTCTGGGGCTGGCCTTGAAATCAATGTAAAAGCATAAAGTTGGCATAGACCCTATGTCATGTGCACTAATTCAACAGAAATGTGTTTGCCTGCAGACAAGTCAGGTTGGCTTTGTGTGCTGTGTGACCTGGAAACCAGCACCGGTGTTATTGGTGTGGGACAATTCTGCCGCAGGTCGCAGTGGAGACATGCCCTGAAAACAGATGGAAAAGCTGAAATTGCCACATCTTCTGCTGCAACTGAGGGGCAGATGCAGTTAAATATTAACATTGCTGTCATGTAGCTACAGCCCGGCCCAAAAATGTATGTAATAGCACATACTTTATCACATGTATGACTAAGGATAGTGACGTACCTGGATGCTCCCCACAGGTAAAACTAACCACCCTGCCCACCCACTTCCTTTCTTAGGGACTCAGGGAGATATATTTAATGATGATCTAGGTTCACAGTTTCCTGGTACATTCATAGTCCACTTACTCATGTATTTATGGGAGCAGCCCAATAATTCAGAAGTTATTGGGAATCTCTTGTACTGAATGGACAGCTTGCTCCATAGGAGAGTCAGGACATACATTTTACAAGGTCACTCAGTCCAGAATACCTCCCTGGAGAACAGCTTGTGCACTGTAAAACTGCCGCTGCTGCCAGCTCTGCTGCCTCAGCCTTAGGAAACCAGAGTGGGACCAGCGCTGTTTACGGGGCTGACCATGCAGGGTGTGGGACGGCTCCATCAACTGCTGAGTAATGCAAGACCCTCCCTGCCTGCACACACACCACCCCCCTGTACACACACACACAGGGACACGCTGCTGTTCCCATACTTGAATTTCTGGCTCCTTCTGTGAATGCTTCCTGCACTTTGTCCTTGCTTTTATCTTTATGTGACCTAGAGGCTTAACTGATTGATCCCCAATTACAATTTTCTAGGTCAGTTTTATCTTCTGCTTTGTTGCTCTTATTAATAAGTGTTGTGTGTCTGATTCCAGGCCTTCTGTCATGTGAAAAGCAATTTATAACCATGCCAGAAGAAATGGGTGTGTTTACTCATTTCACGGAAGTGCTAAGATGATGTTTTAAATGAGGACCATAAAGAAAATCCAAAAATAATCTGCATAATGACACGGAAGCTGAAGTCCTCTGGCATGGTGTAGGTGGGCGATTCTGTAATTGCCTGTCTCTTGTTAGACCACATTCACAGCAGCGATCTTAACAGAATGTGCTGGGCTTGGCTGGGATAGTTAGTTTTATTAACAGAGCTAATATGAGGCTATGTTTTGGATTTGTGCTAAAAACAGTGGTGATAATTCAGGGATGAGCAGTGCTTGCACAGAGTCAAGGCCTTTTCTGCTTCTCACCCCACCCCACCAGCGAGCAGGCTGGGGGTGCACGGGAAGCTGGGAGGGGACACAGCCAGGACAGCTGACTCCAACTGACCCAAGGGATATCCCACACCATATGGTGTCATGCTCAGCATATAGAGCTGGTGAAAAAAAAAGGAAGGGGGGGACACCCTTCCTTCCACACAGCCACCCGTCTCTCCGAGAAGCACCCACTCTCCCACTCCCAGTGCGATCCCACTGGGTAGGTGCTGTCTCCACTGTGTAGAGGTGAAAAAAGGCACGAGCCAGGGCAGAGCTCCAGAAAGCCCAGGGCCCCCTGATACTGGAAATAGTGGTGGGATGTGCTGCTCTCTTGTCACCTTCACTCTTCTCCTAGGCTGCCCAGGGCAGCAGTGCTGGGAGCAGAGTCCCACAGAGCGGGGAAGGGGGCATCCCCTGCTCTGATCCCTGCAGGCAGTGAGGCCTCAATCCCCTGCCACCACTTTTGCCTTTGCTCTAAGCTCAGGTGATGTGCTGGGGGTGGTTGCGTGCCTCACATCATGCTGTGCAGCTGTGATACCCTGTGTCAGCACAACAGTAAGTACATGAGTAATATGTGCTGTCTAGGAACTAATTAAGTAATCACACCCCCAAGACCTTACTGCAAAATTAAATGCTTGCAGTTAACTATGTATTAAAGTCTTGCTGAACAGGGCCAGTTCTCGGCCTTTGTAGAAACGTCAGTGTCTTTTGGTTGTCCTGATAGTAAACCTGCTTGCTACTTGTCAGTCTGCTATTTCCTATGTTTTTTTTTCTTCTTCCCTTTCAAAATCACAGGCTTCCTTTAATCTGTGCTTCACCTGAAGCCTACTTAACTCCTACAGGGCTGCCAGTTCAAAAGGAGCATCTGTACACAGGAGAGGAGCCAATGTGTATAAACCACCCCAGAAGTGGTTATGCCCAGTTTGAGAACAGTGAAATAGATAATGCCTCAGCTCTGGCCAGGTAACTGTGGGTGTAGTTATCCAGTACATTGTTCCTGACCATGTAGGATTGAGCCTTGTAATACCTGTACTGTTTGTACTGCTACTCTCATGTCAAGTCCTGCTACCCTTAGATCAGGTATCAACAGTTCACCTATGCAATAGAAATAACAAACCTAGGACTTCAACTGCAAGTCTTGGGGATGGGGCTTGTTCTTTCCAGCCGTACATGGCTGCTCACCAGGAAGCTGAAGCCCTGGGACCTATGTGCTTCCCAGTCACATTAGTGGCTGTGACGGCAGCCTGGGTTGAGACGCGAGGATAACTGCAGACAGCCTGTGCTGTACCTGTGCTGTACTGCCCCAGAGCTGGGAAGGCTGATCTGGCCAGGTCCAGCCTCAGCTCTGCTGCTGGATGTNCTTGGGGAAAAGCTCTGATCAGCATTTAACAAAACCTGTGTATTTTTCCTGAAGTGCCTAGCACACCCTTCAGGCTCTGTGCTTACAGGGCTGCCTGGACTCCTTTGCTTCCCTTGGTAAACTGCTATCTCTGGCCCCTTTGATAAGTGCCGCTCTGCAAATCCCAGGTGGATTGTGGGTTGACCTTGCCGTCTCCTCTGGAAGCCAGAGCAAAGCAGCAGAACCCTGGGGACCATGACACAGGTTCACAACAAGCCAGGCTGCCCCAGGGCCAATTCTCTTTCCCCAGGCAGCTGGAGCATCCCTTGCCCCAGCCTAAGCAAGTCCTCACACAGCAGTTCCTCAGGCAGTCATGAACCCAAATACCAGTGGCTCAGCAGCGCTCCCACCCTCAGCAAAAGCCATGCCACCTCATGACTGCAGAAATGAAATGTTCAGCAAACAAACTCCAGCAACACGTCATGCTCTGTGCCACAGCAAAAGCCAAGGAGTGAGGACTGTGCACTGAGCTGTCTTTGTAATTGAGGGAAATATACCTAGGTTGCACAATACTAAGTGGTAATTAGTGTTCAATGAGGAAATGAACTCAAGCTGTGACTTTTGGATCTAGACGCATATAACAAAAAGCTAGAGGGTTTTGCCAAATATAGTGTGATTTTTATCTAAAAAAAAATATTTTAGTTGTGTATAAGCCAACCATAAAGTACACTTTGTTTCTCACAGTTATAAAATGCGTACCCATGGTGCAAATAAATACTAAGTGCAAACACAAGTTGTTTGAAATAACTTGAGCAGCCTAAAAACAAGGCATGTAGGCTCCCTCTATAGTCAGCTCTTAGATATCTAGGCCTCAGTGCTGCTCTGAAGGGCTGACATCCCGTGATGCAAAGCACTGGCACATCACAGACTCCTTGGCAGTCTGAATTTGCTTAAAGGTTTTTTGACAGGCAGCTTTCTCCCAGCAGGATTCACATGAGATCAGGTGTTGTTTGGCCACCCACAGTCAACCCTATTGTGTGCTCAGTGCTTTATGCCCTGGTTAATTCGCAGAAATATCCCCATGTGTCAACACCTCGTCCAGATTAGCTGTGTACTGCGTGGTGCTCCAACTGCTATTAACAGTTCTGGGTGCACAGATCTACTATTAACCACCACTGTAGGCTCCTCCTATACATCTGTATATCTGGAGATACCTGTCCTTCTCTGTTGACTGCACAGGCCTGGACAACAGGTGTGGACAACTAGCTCAGTCTAGATGCTCAGCTTTTACATGGCTGACATTAGCTCAGGTGAAGCCTTACCAAAAGCTACCTCTTAAAGCTGCTCTCCCCATCACTACAAAGAGGGCATCCTGCCTTTACCTTCTCCTTTCCAGCTTCCCTCTCCCAGTGGCTCACAGCCATGTGGTCCTTGTCCTTTCCCCTGTGCTCATTCTTCCTTCACTGAGTCCCTAAACCAACTACTGCAGGTATTTCCTAGGATCAGCCTACTTAGCAAGTTGACTTAATTCATGCAGTATAGGACCAACAAGTGCCAGAATGGGCCATAGGAAAGGGGATGGGGAGTGGGACCTTCACTCCAAGAAATCAGACTGGCTCACCCTGTCTCATGTACCTGTACTCTAATGTGCAGGCAGTGAACCCCAGTGGGAGCACAACTCACAATTTGTTAGGATGTTTCCAGTGATTCTCCACCGCATTCCTCTGAATGTAGTATGTCCTGCTCAGGTCCATGATAACACATGATTATGGCAGACAGCATCATGCCCAAAGCTCCCTGTTAAACATCTCTGCTCTTGTTATACACACAGGAAAGTGATAATGTCCATACACATAGGTAAGCACCTAACCGAAATCATTACTAAATGGTGTGAATGAAAGAATGGCTCACTAGAAGGAATTCAATGCAGAAATGTTGCCTCTTGCAGGAAGGCTTGTAGAAGAATATCTCAGGAGGCATCTGAATAGAAATGTCTGTCTGAGGCACCTCTAGTAAATCGTTTTAACCTAAACTCTCAAAGACCTGAAAAGCAGTATCTCTGAAGAGCTAGCCTGCCTCAACTTCTCGGTCTTCAGGAGTGATTTCATTAGAAGATGCTTTTAAATCTTTAAATCAGGGCTATTGTTTGACAGCAGAGTTATATATACTATCATTAGCCATATGCATTGTTTTTATGGATGGATTAGACCTGCCTTGTATGTGTAATTTTTTTTTCAGCAGTGTTTTTGGCTTCGCTTTGTTCACATTTCACCCAAACCTGTAAGCACACATCTACAGCTCAGGAAGGTCAGAGTATGGGAATGCTTATCCCAGCTTTTGGAAGGCTGACAAGTTTTAAAGCAGGCATGGTAATCCTTTACTACTATAAACTGAAGGGATTACTGATTATATGCAGTAAACCTGTCACAGCTGACACTGTTTCACAAACTTACCACTGCAGGGCAATATGGGTCTTCTGTCAGAGGCATAGATGCCCTCTGCTAACAGAGGAGCTCCAGCTTTGTTTACTTTGCTCCTTTGACTGCCTTACACATTATATGCTGACTGATGTCGTGCTGCACCTGTGCTAATAAATAAAATGGACAGGCTCATTTTTTATTGCTGGAGGCATGGGGCATGGCATGGCTTACATCTGTATACACCAACCCCAGTCAGATTGATCTTTTCCCTTCTGTCTACCAGAAACAGACAGTCCAGCGTCACCACCCCAAACACTCCTGGGCGTTGTGAGGACTGTGCTAACAGGAACTGGGCAAAACAATACTAGGGAGGGCGGTAAAGATTAAGCAGGGTGGATATGGGACAGTGCTTGAGCCCATACACAGTCCCATTTAGTTTCTCAGTACGGATGCCACCCTGGCAAGCTGTCATTCTGCCTCCATTCACGTGCGCTTAGATCCAGCAGCAGAACTGCATGCATGCGTACTCCCTGCTCTGTCCTCAGTGAAATAGAAAAAAACACTGCTGCAAGACATCTTAAAATGATCACACAAACACACTCAGGTGTGTCCAGGTGACAAGAGTTGCACGCACTTATGTTGGTTGGACATCACCTGCCCTTATGTTCGTTGGATGGACCACATAGTTCCCCTAAGATTGCTTACCCAGTTCCCCTAAGATGTCACCATACACAGAAGGAGTCTTGTCAGGATATTCAAGGGCAGCTTAGACGTCAATAACAAAAACCTCTGGACGTCATGCAATATCTGAAGCTACTCAGTGGTCACTGCCACTGTAGGACAATACTTTGCTTACTGGTGATACAAGAGAATACCCAAGTGACACTGCAGGTTTTCCAAGAGAAAGAATATCAATTTACCTTAAAAGTGGAGCTACAACCTTCTGACAGCATAACTGCTATGTGAACACAATAACTGCATTGGTCTTCCTTCTTGCTCTCCCCAGCATGAAACTACACTAGGCAGAATCAGGAAAGGGAGTAAAGCACATTTCCAGGATGCTTTATGCACTTCTTGTTGCATATAATTCGATTTTGGCTGACCCAGGTTTTAGCTGTTAACAAATACATCAGATATGTGCACTGCTGAGTAGACTGTGTGCAGGTGGGTGCAAGGTTTAAAAGCTGCTAGTACAGTGAGGTCCTACAGCATTAACAGAGTGAATAGCCCATGCCCTCTTTCTGATGTAAAACAGATCTAAACAGAGATAGGTAAACAGTTTAGTTGTAAACGGTCAAAGGTCTGGTCTTTTCTTAGCTGTGAAAGATGTTTAGAGTGAAGTAGCAGTCCCATTTGTGATTCACAATAGTTCCTAGGTTTGCCAGCTGTTGTAACTTAACAGAGCTTGTTATTAATAGTCCTTTAAAATATCACATTACTTATCACCTTTGTTTTACTCCGAAGTTCATAATTCAGTTTTGTGCTTCATAAAACTCTGAGGGGTCACCGAGTGCTTCTCAGGGGGGAAATTAACTCAGTGACAGCAGCCCGCTCAGGGGTTCCCTTCAGAAGTACTAAACAAGCTACATAGTCATTTCAGTCTGGCTCAGAAAGAGGGGTAATAAAACCTGTCTGCAGAAAATTTGCCTGCAGAGATCTTTGCTGATAGATGCTTTTTTTGTCCAAATCCATACTTTTGATGTTCACAGAATCAATCACAGAACGG
>VZTV01012195.1:0-13541 GCA_013400875.1 Anhinga rufa | reverse complement strand
CAAAAGTGAAAAAAAAAAACCAAAAAGCTAAAAAATAGCTCAACCTTTCAGCACAGTGTCTCGGGAGCGTTTCCCCATTCCCTCCCTCCGCGGGGAGAGCTCTGCGCCGGCCACCTATCCTGCAAAATCCCCCCCGAGCAATGGCTTTCCTGAGAAAGGGCTTCACAGCAGCTTCTTGCGTGTGAAAAGCCACAGTGGGGGCAAAGAAAAAGCTTTGCATTGAAATAACGGCGTTTGTAAGGAAACAAAGCCCCTTGCCAGCTACGCTTGCATGCAGCACCTTGTACAGATCACCCTGCACCCTTCCTGGTGGGTGCTGATGGGGAGTTGGGGGGAACGATGCTGGGTGCTGAGGCGGGGGGTTTGGGCATGATATTGGCCCCTTTCTCATCCCACTCAGCTGGGGATTAATTGCAAAAACCATCCCAGAAATTGCTGGGGCCAGGTGACGGCAGGAAACACGCTAGAGAGGGGTGAGAGAACAGTGGGTACTGCTCGAAGGCGGGGGACAGCCCAGTCCTGGTTCTGCTTGGCTGGAGCTATCACCTAAAATAATCAGCCTCGCTACAGTATTTTTGCTGGTTAGGGCAACTTAATTTTCATTTTCCGACCAGTTTCCTGGCTGGGACACAGGCAAGGGCTGGTTCAGGGGGCAGGCGGTGGTGAGGACATGCGGTTATTCAGCACCAAGTGCAGCTGAGCTGCGATTTGGGTTGGCTTTGCCGGGTGTTTTCACCTCACCCATGGCTCCGGGGAGGGTGCTGTGAGAGCGTGGTGAAGGGGCAGATGCAGCCAGAAGAGCATCAGGAGCTGTGCTGCTCCCTGATGCGGGATCCGGGGCTGTGGTAGGGTGCAGATGCCATGGATGGTGTGGGGTCCCTGCCAGGGTGTCCATCTGTCTGTCTGGAGCAGCTCCCCAGTGCTGCATCCTGACACTGGTCCCAGCAGAGCCAGCCCGGGGCCAAAGCTGGGCACTGTCATATCCCCTCTGCCTGTGGCTCTGGCAGACCCATAAAAATCGGAGATTGAACATCGCGCTGCTCGTTCAACGACAGTCATTTTGCACCATCGCTGTCTGTCTGTTGGTCTTGCCGTGGGACCTGGACCGCTGCGCAGCGGGGTCATATATCCAGCAATAGCACAGTATCAATTATATAATAAACCCCCCTCTAGGCGATGATAAGCTTTTTAAATCATCTGTGCTCTAATAGGCAATATACATAAACCTTCCGTGGACACCAAACGCTCCTTGAGACAAGATTAAGCTCACCAATAACAGATCCAGCAGAGTTTCATCTATTTATACGAACCATTAAAGCATATGGACAATCCACCCTGCGTTTCTTTACGTCTGCCATGAATCGCCTATTCCCCGGTGCGATGCACTTACCCAGCCAAACGCTCCCTCTGCTTATATTCAGTATTTCCTCTGCACTTCAAGGGGCTGAAAACATTTCTCTTTGTGGATTCTTTTAAATTCCGCCCCCAAAACAACCCTCTGGATCATTTAAAGTGTGAATGTTTGTATTGAGGATCCTACAGGGAGCCTGGGAATTATTTCACCGCTATGAACTCTTCTCACGTCTTATCAAAATTCAAATATACTAATCCCAATGTTACTAAAATACAGAGCTAAGATGTGGCTTGTTCAGTGTATGGATTTCTTTTCAGCCGCTTATTCTTAGTAGCTGCCATTGAAAATCATGCTTTTCTGTTTGTAATAAATACAACAGCATGGCTCGCAAAAAGAAAAGATGACTTTTAAGCAAGTAAAGGCAATCCTTGAAATTAGGAGTTTCAAATCCTTCTGGAAAATGTGTGTGAAGATCATGGGGGAAAATAACTCGCTAGAAATAACAACCGCAGCCTGGAAAATGAACAGTGGAAATATTCTTATAAATGAACAGGAAGAATCCACAGCCATTGAAAACCATTACAGTCAGTGTTAATTAGGGCTGATTGACTAAAAACAGAGTCCGACGTGAGCCCGGCTCTGCTCTCAGGGCTGCTCAGAGCGCGTACTGAGTCACTGTGAAAACCACATGCTAAGTTGTTAGAGGAAAAAATAATATATATATTTATGAGCAGGTGGGATTTTCCATGGTCCTGAGTGATGGAGGAGCCCAGCATCGGGCATTAGCTGCAGTTAATGGAGACGGTGCCACCTGCTCCCCGGCGCCAGCCCCATTTTGCAGCCTGGGAGAGCGATGGTGGATGTTCTTCAGGGTGGGAGCGAGTGAGACCTCGCGTCCTTGCCAGGGATGTGCATCCCAGGAAATCCGAAGGCAGGAACATGGATGGAGAAGCTCCACTCCCCGTGGAGCCCATGTTCTCAAAAGGTGGAAAACAGGGAAGATGGAAGCCCTCCTTCTCCATCCTGCCAGAGGCAGAGCTCCCAGGCAGGATCCATCCTCGCCAGGATGAAGCCAAGAGCCCTGCCTTGGGGTGCTCCACTCTCCAGAGAAAGCTTTTGGGCAGTGAAATACCACTTCCCCAAAACTGTTGCTACTCTTTCACCACTGGAAGGCCCTGCAAAAAACAAACAGGCGCACCTTGTGTTACTGGTGGGGGAACGGGGAGAAAGCGGAGCCGAAGCCTGGCGAAGGAGGGCTCTCTCCAGCCTGGGACGCAGCTCTGCTTGGCTTCTGGAGCGCGCTTTCTGCACCCAGAGGAAGGAGAGCCTCGAGGGCTCAGTGCAACACCCGCTCTGCAAGGAAGGGCCAGTCCCCCAGGACCCATCTCCCTGCCACTTGCTCTGAACCCTGAAACTTGTGATTTCATGACTTTTCCTTGTTTTTATGTTGGTTTTGGTTTGTGGTTTGTTTGTTTTTTTTTTTTTTCTGTCATAAATTTGTTTGGCTTTGAAAACCTTGTTAGCAAGAGAAGTGCACGATCCTGGCTGGTGTTTGCAATGTCTGCTGCCTTCTGCAGTGACAGAAGCAGAGCTGGGGCAAGCGCCGTGCGAGAGCATCTCCATCACCGGCTCCTGGGGCTCAATTTGGGACTGGGAGACGGAGAAAACATCCCCCCCACACCTCTTGTTGTAGGTTTGTTTGTGTGATTTGGGGCTGGTTCAGCTCTGTCCCCGCTCTCTCCCTCCTCCCTACACACCTCGATCCCCTTCCCCACATGCTCCAGCCATAAATGTAACGGCACGGTCAAAGTCTTGCTATTATTCACCATCCCGTTTCTTATATAACTGAGCAAGTGGTTTTGACTCACCAGCTGCTCCCTCCATGGAGGGTCTGCAGCAGGAACCGTGCCGTGAATCGATACAGCTAATTCGGAAACTAGACACTGGCATTAATAATTTAAAATTTTCTTGGGGGCGGGCTGGTTTGCACCTATGGCTGTAGGCCACAGACTCGGGTCCATTCTCCGCAGAGGGTGAGGGCTTTCATTGCACCGCCAAGTGGATGCTTCCCTTTTTGGGGTTTTTCCCTTAGAAAAAAAGACTTTTTGGACTAAAATCTACCTGGGAGCTGGCAGGAGAGGTGAGGGGAAAGGCACCCATTGCTGCCCACTGGTGTCGGCAGCCTCGGACAAAGCATCTAAGGACACGTCAGCAGCTCCGAACAGAGCACCGTGGGGAACTGCTGCTGCAGACGCATCCCAATGAGCTGCTTAACTGACCTGTTTTACAGTGATGCCTCTAACTGTCCTGGCACTGGGTTTTAAAGTCCTCTATGCCAACCTGGCTCTGGGTATGTTCCTGGGAGCAAGGAGGAGGGGACACGGGTGCCATCCCTTTTGCCCCCAGCTTGGTGTCCCCTGCAGCAGCTACGTGGCCGCCCTGCAATCCCTGGGGCCAAGAGTGGACAACTTTGGCCAGGCGACCATGACCAGGTCCAGGTGTGTGCTAAAGCAGGGCTGCAGCTCGCTTTCCTGGCTGAGCCCTCGAGAAAACCTGGTCCCATGCATAAATGAAGGTTTTTTGCATCCAAATGACAGAGGGTTTGGGTCCAGGTCATGATGCAGCAGATAAAAGCTGCAGATAAAAGGAGACCCAGCAGCTGGGTGGAAAAGTTTCACCTTTACACAAGGCCCTGCCCTTTATGCCAAGGGTGTTCAAGGGATGCCCCCTAGAAAGGCGAGCCATTTTCTCTGCCTCTGCACAACTTTTTGGGGTCCTGGAGCCAGATTCCCTCCCTGGCACAGCTGCCAAGGTAGAGGAACAGAGAACACTTCATATTTAGGAAGTTAAAGGGGGACCGAGTCCCCGGGGACTGAGAGTGAGAAGGATGGCAAATAGGCAAAAGCACCCAGCTGCTGGAGCCAAGGGGGACCCCTGTCCCTGGTGCCCCCGCTGTCACCCAGCGTCGGGGGGCACCCAGAGCTCGCGGCACCAGGCTTCGCTGCGTCCAGGTCACACCGAGCCACATGATCTGCGGGGTCAGAGCAGCAACAACAACAGGAACAATCTGTGGGAGAGGAACTTAGGATGAGCCCAACTTCTCTAAAAGTATAAAAAGACCCCGGGGGCCGCAAAAGGCATCAACTTGCACGTCCTCTCTCCCGCCGCTGCTGCCGCCTCGCAGCCCTGACGGTTGGAAGCCGGCGTTGTCCTGGTGTTGTGCAACACCGTTTCTGTGCACTTGGCATCAGCTCGCCCCACTGCTTGCCTGTCCTCCCAGAAAAGGAAACACAACTCCACCAATGCGTGAAGGTCCCTTTGCAAGAGAGCAAACGGCTCCGCTCAGCCTCTGTCCTGCTCGGGAGCTTCACCCAGGTGATGCTCCTACAGAAGGAGTGAGCGAGCCTGCAAAAAAAACACCCTGAATCCCATTAAAGAGCATCAGGAAAGAGAATTTGTAAGGAATATCTCTGCTTCCTATCAAAGGATGCTCACACAGCTCAAAACAGGAGCAGGGTCGATTAATTCAAAGTCAAACAGATTTTCAGCATCTTGACGGATTGTCACTCACTAAGCGCAGCTACACCAAGGTTCATGTCAGTTGTTGGGGTCCTATTCATATCAACCTCTTCTTTTTCCCTGGATTTATTGGTGTTTCCACTTGCCAACCCAAGCCAGCCTGGGGGGAAGGACCTGTCCCTGCTGCCCCACGGCTTTCGCAGCAGCTCTTTGCATGCTCCCTGAAGTAAGGCATTTAGACAAGGACATTTTAAAGCCTATTTTTGGCTTCAGGAAACACTAGGTCTGTCTGAAACTTTCTAAATTGCAGAAAAAGACCCACTGAAAATGAAGGCGAAGCTTGTTGGGTGGCCTCACTCCGGACCAGCCCATAGAAAGGCACATCTTGCACACAAGCCAGACCTAGTGGCACCCTCCAGGAGATGGATCAGATGTTGCGAGTATCGGGCATATCTAAAGATGCTCATGGTTTTTTTTTCATGGGTTATGAGCTAAGAAAAAATATCCTCCCATGTAGAAAACCTTGCTTCAATCATTTCCTTGGGCCACCACACCTGCAAGGCTGTGATAGAAACCATGCAGCCGCGTGACATTTCCTTCTAGCCTGGAGGAAAACATTTTGCTGATTGGAGAGAGGGGAATAACAGGGGAAAATCTGATCTTAAATTCTGGATACTTCTGGCTGCTAGAAAATTGATCTTTACTGTTAAGGCAAACTGATGAGACCAATAAGGAGGAAAACTCAAAACATGATGAGATTTAAAACTGTAGCCTATGGCCGCTTGCAAGGCAGCTGTGGCTTATGTGTTATAGCACTTCTTCTAGCTTCTGTTTCACTTAAATTAAACAGGAGCTGAGATTCCAGGAATTTTCAGTTTTTAACTTGTAGGAAAGGAGGAAGATACAGAAGAGATGCTGCTTCTGAACGAAAAATACTGTTTAGAGAAGGACACCTGCAGTGCAGCTTTGAGAATGAAGGTCCTCAGTGTTTGGGCTGTTCTTCAAATGTCACCTCCTGACGTTGGGAGAGGTACGAAGACTGGAAAGGAAAGAGAAAGATTCCCTCCACCCCCTTCTTCCTTTAGAAATACTTGTTCACCTGGAGGGGTTGCAATGAAATGGAAAGGAAATCTCATTTTCAACCTGCAGTGCAGGGACGGGGACAACCCCAAGCTGGCCTTCCCAGTTTGGCATCCCTGTGAGGTGGATCTGGACCGGTCCCAGCTGCTGGAGGCCTTTCGGGGATGTGGGAGTTGCCGAGAAGTCTGAAGAGCCATTCATAAAACTTCTGGGAGAGTATTTATGAAAGNGCATCGAATAAGTGACCTCTGTCTTGGCTTTTATTTTCACTTTCGAGCTCTTGCCTGGCAGAGGTCAAGCCGTTTAAAAAGCTTGACAGAATTAAAGAGGCAGGATTAACCGTCCCAGTTGTTTTATCTTTCTGGCTATCACATCATCTTGCTTTTGCCAGGGTCAGTCATTCTGCAAAAAATCAAAATGTACAAAAATGCCACAATTTAGACCCCAGAGAACCCAGGAAACTTGTTCTAAAAAGCACAGTCTTCGTAAAAATACCCTTTTGCATCTTTGTCTCTCCATTTGGAGAGTCTTTGCAGTTCTTGTTTTTCAAAAAAAGGAAGAACGATTCTGATGTAACGACAGGACTCCGGGAGCTGTAGATTTATGGGGGAAAAAATAACAAGTATTGTACAACTCATCATAAAGCGGTGAAAAACCACCTGCGCTTCCTTCTGGTCTTGTTAAAACATCTCTGCAATAAGGTATCATCACTTTGCTTCTTGAATATGGTTTGTTTTATAAGATTATAGCCATCCAGGGCAAGAAGCGTGTGCAAGCCTGGCCAAAAACCTCATCAGCTATAGCGTGTTGCTATTATTTACCCCCTGATTATTTAACTCCTATAGTAGGATGCGGTATCTCTTATCAGGGCTCAGTGGGAACATTGCCTCCCCTGTGCACTGATAGCAGCAAACCTCCAATCTGGAGTTAAACATTAATGAGCTGTCACGACACTGGATTACCACAAATCTGTTGAGCTAAGGTCATCCTTAGGGATGAATGATGAGGTTTATTTTAAATACCCCCGGGATGTGGTGGGTCAAGGCTCGGAGGGAAGATTTGCGTGGGTGTCAGCAGTCCTTAGCGTGGTTGAGGTCTCTCTCAGCTAACGTCAAGACTTCATCAGACTTCTTGCTTTGGTCTTGTGGTCCAGCGGCTGCTTCCCTCCAGATGTTTAAAGGAAAAAAGCAAGACAGGCGGGGGGAAGGCTCGGTTTCTGAAAGCCCTTTCAGCTCTGCTTTTACTACTGTTCATGGGACAGCATATGGTGTTCTTGTCATTCACGTGAACCTCTTCAGATGGTGCCTTCAGCTGAAGGGGCATGTGGCAGTGAGCTCCCCGCTCTAATTACCTCTGCCAGGTGAAAGCACTGCCCTTTGCGGGGGGGTTCATTTCCCATCTATTCCTTTCACCTAACGGCTCCTTGCGCTTGGGGTACAAACCATGAAACCAGCTCTTAATCTACCTCCTGCCTCCCCCTGATTATTTAATACCTGCATGTTATTCCTCCTCATTTGTCTTTCTAACTACCCTAATTTTTCCAGTCTCTCTCATCAGCGTTTTCCCAAGCTCTTTATTGTTTTCTGATTGCTGTAATTCTGCAATATCTTTTGGCACTAAAGCACAGCTCCCCAGAGGAAGAGGCTCATGAATTTATACAGCGACATTACGCAGGCTTTTCAGACGAGTCTCCGGGCTGATTCGGATGCTCAGAACTGCTCCTTCTGTTCCTACCTCGCCTGTCGCTGCATCCCTTTAATGAGCGGATATGCAGAAATTAGAAAGTAGAAATTGCACAAGTGGTTTGCTCCGGACTTTTGTTATAAAGAGGCATGAAAGTCTGGGTCAAGGTTTTTGGAGACTAAATTGTTGGTCTCCTCCATCCTTCCCCATTCTCTACACCTCTGACTTGGCAGGGCATTTCTCTCTTCATTTGTCAAGACAAGAGTTTCAGCCTGGGAGGAAATTTTCCCCATGGTACTAATTTCTTCTTCTTCTTGCAACTGAAGCACATTTGAGAATTTGTTCCTGAAACCTCCCATGTTCTAATTTTACATGACGGGGCTGTCAGAAGCAGCGCACAAGAGAAACGAGATCTCCTCCGCAGCGTTGGGGTGACTGTGCTGCCTTAGAAGGGGTGATGAAACTCAAGAAACTCTTCCCCTGCTCATTAATAACAAATTTCCTACCTTGGCTCCTGGGGTTTTACGTGACAAAGACTCAACCTGGGCCCAACATGACGTTCATTAAATCCTCTTTAAGTGACACCACTGATTTTTTTCTCACTTGGTAGAGGAATCTGCCTTCTAACCAAATACTTGAATGTGCTCAGGTCAGGTAGGGAGTCTTAAATATGATCTCTATGAGGAAATACATCGGGGTGCTGGGAATAAACACGTCCTCTGAGCTTATTTATCTTACAGGGCTGCTCCAGACTAAGGATTGGGTGAGACAGGAGCCAAACGCTGCTCCAAGGTTGCTTCAGGCAACCTTTTTTTCCCCCTTCCAGTAAACTGTTTCTCTTTCTGTCTGAGAGTGGAATTAAGAGAGTTGCAAATTATGACGAGAGATTCTGCTTGTGAAATATTCTGCATTTTTTGAAGGGCAAGAGCACACAGCTGCATAGTAAGTACCGGTGGGTGGACCGAGATGTACGTACCCACGTCGGGATCGGGGTGCGTGTCGGGGCTCTGGTGGAGTTGCACTGATCAGAGATCAGGGTTTGGGTCCCTAATTCTTCACGACTGCTTCTGCTAGTTCACCCCACTTGAAAAGACCCGATAATTGCAAATCCTGTCACTGGTGAGAACAAAAGCTTGTGTTCCCTAAAGGTTCCCCAGGAAGGATGCTCAAGGTCAGAGTGGGAAAGCGGTTTCATTTATGGCTCGTTAGTTATCTGCCTTATCTGCCTCCTCTTGAGTGCAGGGTAAGACGAGCAAAGATTAATGTGTGATTACTTGGTTGGGAACCAGGAGGGGCTCAGAAAAAACATCTGAAGATCCCAACATCTCCAAATCTGGGAAGGTTTGGGTTGGCACCTGGTGGTAGGGTTTGACCTCTGTTGTATGTCAGCCAGGACCTGCAGCGTGAATTTGCAAATGAACCCTGTCCTTCAGCTCCGGGTTTGATCATGTTTGCAAGTGGTGGAAACCATCAAGCTGCTGTATCAGGGACTTGGATTTTAAGGGTCCAGGAAGGAGCTCGATGTGGGCTTGAGGTGTCCCAAGGGCTTTGAGACTGACGTCTGTAAATGTCATCTACTACCCACAAACAGAAATCAGTGTCTATCTGCTCCCATGATTACACATGGGAGGAGGAAGACCTTTCCTCAACTGGACTGAGGTCTCTCTGTTAGCATTTTTCTCCCATGTCAGTTGAACAACAGGAGCAACATGGGTCCAACTCAAGGCCAAGCCTTGGAAGTCTTCCTGGAACCACAACCAGTACCACTCGTGGTGACCAGTACTGTTTACCTAAGCCCCAATTAGTCGGTTATCATTAGCACAGGTGGTCAGGGTGTCTGACAGCACATCCGCCAATACTCTCCATGTCTCATCATCTCAGATGCCTGCTGGGACCCCATTTTTTTGAGCCCACAAGCGTCATCACCTTCTGCCTGATGATTTTTTTCCCCTTTTCTGGCCCTGCGGTGTGTGGACGGGAGCAGGTCATGGGACAACCTGCCACGTGGAACCAGCCGACCACATCTTGGTGGGGTCCGTTCTCACCTTTTTTTTTCCTCGGAGAGGCCAGATTATGACCATAAAAGGGAATAACGGAATATTGAGCGAGGAGCCCTGCCCCGATTGGCTGAGCACCGATTCATGATGGTTTCAGGGGAAATAACCAGGTCGGAGTAATTTTTGGGCCAAGAATAAAAACAATGCAACAAAACCATGTGGTTCACCATTGAAACCAAGGCAGGACTTTCGGTGTCAGTGCCTCCCGTTGTTCTTGGTTCCACCTGCGTGAAACTGCAGCAGGGTCCTCACTTCCGCGTGGGCACAGCGGCTCAGCCGCACAGAGCTCCTGGTTCCCATAAAACATCTCTGCAGCCTCCACCAGCTGATGCCACCTAGGGTAACATCTCCTGGAGGTGAACTGGAAGGATCTGGTGGCCAGGTTGGCCAGAAACCACAACTGCAACCGCCTCCTGTCAACCTGGTGGCCTTCTGATTTGGGAGAGCCCAAGCACCAGCTCCTTGTGGTTGAGTCTCTGCATATCCATGTCTGAAAGCCAGCAGAACAAAGTCTCTTCATGCCTGAACATGTCTTCGACCCAAGCCTCATTAGACCATTTGCATGGTTAAAAACAGGACTTTAATCTCCTGAGACGCTCGCCTAAAATGTGCCACCAGCATTGACTCACAATATTTAATAAATACGATAAAAAAGGCTGAGAAGGTTTCCTGGAAACTTTGGCAGCCTTGCATTGGGAACAGATGTCGGTGGCAAGCAAAGTTCTTGTTAGCTCTAAAGGCATTTTCCTGTTTAATGATTAGCCTGAGAAATCTGATGGCTGAATTAGGGTATTTGTGCTCAGGAGCACGGAAAGGTGAGGTATCAGCTTCACCCCTTCTGGGAAGGCCACACCCACATAAATTCTTCACTCATTGGCTTCATCCAATAAGAACAGGATGGTTTTACAGTTAACGCTGTTCTTGGAGTCGGAAGCGGGCCCTCATCACCGAGCTGATGACAATCTTCTGCCTTGCCTTGTGTGCTCAGGGTGGCAGCGGAGCCATCTGCAATGGGGAGCGTCTCTTCTGGAGGATGAACCCAACCGCCTGCAGAATGAGACAGCAGCCTGGCCGCTGCGCTGGAGGATGTTTGCATTAATCACCTCCCAGAAGAAGTGTCTCTGGCAGACTTTGGTTCCTTCCTTAAAATGAAATGGGCTGTTGGTCCCCCCCTCACTGGCCACTCCTGCCAGCATCAGGTTGATCATCTGCTCCTTCGGCGAGTCTGTCCAAGCCCAGGGGAGATGCACCTCGCAGGTGGCTGTGCAGACGCCACAGCCTGCTCTGTTCATCCCTTTCTTCAGCTTTCCTCCCCATTCCTCCTTGCATCCACCCTTCCCTCCCAGCCTCCCCCCCTTTCCCCTGGGCACCTCATTTCAGATAACCACCAGTGGTGTTGGAGACGGTCCTGCACCATCACCCGACCTCTCCCTCTCCATCAGGCCCCTTCCTCTGCTCTTGCCCCAGTCCCAGGTACCTTTTGCTCTCCCGCAGTAGCAGTGCCCTGGTTTTCCTCGCTCCACCACCCGCTACAATTCCTCTCCCCGTTACCACTGCAGCTATTTCTTCAGTGGTGACCACAGTGGCGAGCCCTGGGACCTATCGCAGCATCGCAAGTCATGGTGCTTGGCCCCACAAAACCAGAAGGGAACCACAGCGCCTTACTCATTGGCACTGGAGTGATGCTACCCCATCACCTCCTTCCCGGTGGGCAGTGGTTTGGGGAGAGGGGGAAGAGGTGGCTGTGCTTGTTTTAGAGCGCCTGCTCTGGGGGGTTGGTCTCCTCCATGGCCATCAACCCAACATCTTGGAGCTCTCCAACACCAACCTGCGCTGCCAGAGCCAGGGTAAAGCTTTTTTTTTTTTTTTGCAACGCGGGGGTGAAGGTGGTGTTTGAAAGTTTATTATCAGTGTGGTTCAGGGTAACGCTGGTGGTAAAGTGGCTCTGAAAACTGCAGTGGGGACCTGGGTAGAGCTAACGAAACCAAAGGTCCGTGTGGTGGTTTGCTGGTTGCTGCATTTTAGTATGTAGACTTGAATCATAAGATCTTTGGGTTTAAACTATGCTGTTCGGCAGTATACATGGAAAAAACTTGCTGGAAGTACAGTTTAAGCACTCTGGTTATTTTAGATATACCCTTGTCTCTCCCCGGGATGGAGTCATGCTGATGTCCCCATTGCGCAGTGAACGGAGCCCAAGGCCGCAAAGGAAACCTGCAGCAGAAGCACATTGAATCTGCCTCCAGCTCCCACCCTAAGTGGGCTCTAGTCTCCCAGACCACAGGTTTCCTTTCCAGCCCCTCGGTCCTAACCCCAAACCAGCCTGCAGAGAGCAAGAAGGAATTGCACAAACGCCTTGGCTGCATTTCTGAGAAACCCCTTGAGTATTGCCTGGCTGCCCCCGCGATGCAGGCAAGCCCAAGCCTGGGCACAGCCTGGATCCTGTACAAGGGACACCTGGCCCTGCTCAAAGCAGCCAGGGAGGGTAAACCAGAAGCTTTTAAGGATAATTCAGAGCCTTCAAAGGACAGCATTGCTTATCAAAGGGCTGCTTTTCCCCAGCGGGATGGGGACGCTGCCACCGCGCCGGGCCACACGCTGCACAGCGTCTGTAGACAGGCAATAAAGCAGATCAAAATGCAGCAGGGCGATCTACAACAGGCAAATGAGCATTGAAAATAATAATAATTAAAAAAGCTTTAACTACATGACAGCTTTGTTGAGACCCTGTTCCTGTATTTGCTTAGCCGAGGGCTATCTTTATAAGGCCTTGCTACCAGATGTTCCTGCATTTGCATGTGGGGTGAAGGGAAGGGATGCTCAGCGGGTCCCAGGGGTGCTGGCTCGGTGCTGCAGCCGGATGGCGATTGCCACCCAGTGGCTGCGCATGCTGCGCTGCCTCTCCGCCTTGCAAACTCCCTAAAAATAAAGCGCCGCTTCTGCAAGCGCAGATCTTCTGGCAGCTGAAGCTGTTGCTTTTCTCTTCATTAGCAATGGCAAAACCTGCAGCACCGTCCTTCCGCGCTCGCATGAGGGATACAAACCAGCTTTTTTTTTTTAGTGCGAGACAGTGCTGCGGAGCAGCTGGGTTAGCCAAGCCCAGCACTCGAGCAAACTCTGCAGCTCTGCCAGAGCTGAGGAAAGTCTTCTGATATGCCTTAGTCTGTGTCCTGACCAATGCATATCGCAGGCTGGCAGACCCCATCTTCAACCCCCTCACCATCAGCACAGCAGGAACCTGGGAGAAACATGCTCGCATCCCCCCAGCCCTTCCCCCCCCGCAAGCTTGTTCCTCAGCTCAGGTCACGGCAAACAGTAAGTCTCTAGGTAGTTTCTAAATCTGTGGCTGCTGCAAGTTTCCATCGCAGAGAACATGATCAGAGCCACTCCAGCCATCAAGGTCCTGCAGGGACCCGGGCTGAGATGGCTTTCCAGCTAATCCTTCCCAGGCTAGGGCTCATTTTCTGCTCTCACTAACTTTCTACCTAGAGTATAAAGAGCAAAACACTCACAGCAATCACATTCTTCTGCTTAAGCTCTCCTAGTGATCTTTTTCCAGCTATATTTCATGTTTTAGCATTACCATTACCTATAGAAGGCATAGTCAATAAAGAGAACTACTCCTGTTGCCTAGAGCAGAGCTAGTTATACCCCCCAAAGCAAGCCTTCTTACCCCTATTTCCATTACTTATATAGCAAACAAGCCTCACCTTTATATAGACACCTCCCCAACATGCTTATTTGACCACAGTCCCTTTCAATTTAGCAGGGTGCCCCTGCTATGGCTAATGAGGCTAATTGGGAGCAGGGGAAAAGGAAGTGCTTTTGCTGCAGTCTTTTTTTTTTTT
>VZTV01012192.1:0-15859 GCA_013400875.1 Anhinga rufa | reverse complement strand
TTTCTCTCCCTCTCCCACCCCCAGTCAAAATCCCAGTTCTCAGATGTGCCCTTCCATCATGGCTAGGGCAGTGCCCCTGTTTCTGGGGCAGATGGCTGGTGTGGGCTGGCGAGTGGCTAATAGTTTCCTGCTGAGGAAGGATGCAGTGAGGGGAGGAGAGGCTCCACATGCCCCGTGCAGGGCTTCATTCCAGCCTTGCAGCCCAGTTCCCTGGACTCAGGGTCATCCAGCCTATGTTCAAAGGAAAATCTGCTCCTTTAGAACAAAGGTTCCTTGCAATGAGTTTGAATTGGACCTAGAAAAACTCTTAATTATGAGTGAAATTTAGCTGATGAAAAAATAAAAAGAATATTTTTCTTTGGGGCAGGATATAAATTTACATTCATTAATTGCCCAAGGTAAGGTAAAGAACTCACTGCCATGAAAGAACTCATGAAGAAAGAATTTATTTTTGAAGTATTTTACTGCACTGTCTCACTTGATATTTTTCATTAAGCCAAAACGTAAACATAGGTTTTCGCAGCCGGCCCTCCATCTCTCTTTTTTTGACAAGCAGCCTGCAATTAGGCTAGCAGATCTACCATGGCAGCAAGCACTCGTCCTGGTGGCCACGTGGCCCAAGACTCTTCCACTCGGCAACATCATCTATAGCATCTAATCACCATGAGTAGGACTCTTAAAGAAGTGAGGATCTTGATGGGAAGAAGTGCATTCATTTCCAGCCAGCATGGACAGTTTCTGAACATAAAGCTTTTCTCTCTTGTGACTGTACAATTCACGGGAAAAGAGGTGAAAGACTTGTTACTGACTGTGCTAATGCCACTGAGATGTTCAACATGAATTGTAAGTTGTGTTCAACCTGGAACTTTGTTACAGCTGCTGTCAACACCACATATGAGGGATTCCAAAATATAAAGCATTTTGAACTCTTTCTTTTCATTTCCTTTTCATTATACCAGGACGATACTGCCTTATCTCAAACACACACTTGCATATTTGCACTCTATAATGGAGAAACAGCACTACATACAGGTTCCTAAAAGTAAACACCAAACTCTGCAAATCTTGTGTATAATTAGGAAGATTCTTCTGGATTTATTATTTTTCCCTAAAAGCTGTTACTGCTTGATTTGGCTGTCATCTGTGTCACTTCTATGGAAAGATTTTCTCTGTGTTAGAAAGGGAAAATCAGAATAGCAAGCTAATAACTTGTTACAACAGTGAGATTTAAGAAAGAAAATAATGAAGCAGAGCTGCTGACAGCACTATGGTTGTTGTACCGCCTCCTTAAATGAAACAAGTCAGGATCACCCTTTGCTTTAGAGGGTCTCTCTTGGGAAGGACCAGCACAGATCTTGCACCTGTTGGACGCAAACATCCTTTAAGCACTTGTACCTTTTCTGGCCAGGCACATTCACTTTGAGCTGAATACTGGCTGTGACTTTAGACTGAAAAGAAAACAGCTCCCCCTTAAAGATCCCCAGCCCAAGACTAACAAAACAAATTCAGTCTCAACTTTATCCTTTTGATTTAATTTCCTAGTGTATTAATGTTGGCCATTCAATCTCATTGATCTATTGAGTCCATCTCAGCTGTGACCTTGATTTGATTGCTTAATTGGCTTAGCAAAGCCTAGATGCATTAGCTCTGTAACGTGCTTGCTTGATTTCTGTACGTGCTTGCTTATTCTTTCCTGTAAGATCCATAAAAAGTAAACAGAACTTATTTTATATAAAATGGCAGTCAAGCTTAGAAATTCCAGGGCAAAGGTAATCTCAGGTATATGCATGCCACTTCTCTCCTCCTAGCATAAGCAGAACAGTTTAATCTTGCCTGGTTCAGATCTGGAGATGTTTGAACGTTGACATGTGCCCTTCAGTAAAACTCTCTAGTTTAACAGATCACTGTCCAGTAACAGCTTGGCTGGGGCATGAGCTCTCATTTTCTTCAGATGACTGCTGTGGGGGCCGTTTCCGCTGGTAGAAGCAGAGTTAGGGAACAGCTGATGGCAATATCTTCTGCAGATATAGTAAAACTTTCTCATATGTTTCACTCAGGATCCCATCATCATTATACCTGGCTGAGCCAAATCTCTGCTGCTGCTGTGATTTTAAGCGTGCTGATACTATGTACTGGCATTTCCGTGTTTGCTTCATTTGCATTTAAACAATGAAGATTTTTAATTAAAATGCATAAATGAATCATCCACTAAAAGCTGTATCTCCCGTGTTATTTATTTTTTATATTAAACCTTCAATTTGATGGATAAGCACTGTCATTGGTCATTTCTGCTAAAATGATCCCATCAGCAGTGAAATATTTGACAAATCCGATGTTAAATTTTTCATCCCTAGCTTTCAGCACTTGTGGTCCATTAAGATAAATAGTATGTCTCACACTTTTGATCTATTCTTTGAAGCTCTCTGGGACCAGCACTCTGTTAAAGAGGGAGAGGTACAGGTCAAAAGGATGGTTTGTGATCCAAGCAGTGCTCCTTATGCTTTATATAGCCCAGCACATCCCTGGTGGCAAGTGTCCTTTGCTTCTTCAGTGTCTTCTGCCTGTGACAACTATCACTCCTTTCTGTATAGTGACAGACCAAGGGGTTTGGTACTGACCTGTTGATGGAACATAAAGTAATGTGGACTTTTTCCTAAGTGAAACGCATTTTCCTTATACTTTTTATTTTCTTTTTTACCCTGTGACAGTGGTATCTGCAGTCATCACAAAAGTTCCTAATACTTCCAGTAGTAAATTCCAGCTGGGCACTGAAATTTAACTCCAAGAAAAGTAATTTGTCCCAAGAACTTAATCCTAATATAGAGAATAAAGCAGAAAACACACTCTGCTGCTAGCTTCTCTCAGAGGATTACTGTAAAACTAAACTAATAACAATGCAGCATTCCTTCAAAAACTGAAATCTTGCTCACATGCTAAGAAGCTGTAAGAGTAACAGCATCATCTGGTGGCTTCTGCCACAAAGAATAGATTAATTGATTTTTTTGTTCTACTTTCATTTAAATTCCTCATCTCTCAGGTGAGGCCAGGTCCTGAAGGAACATGTGAGAGGAAAAACAGACAGAAAATTATAAAAATGAGAGAAAATAATAATGAAATCCTCAGCTATGCTGAAACATTAAACTGTATCTGAATATCTCAGATCTTTTTAAAAGGATTTTTTGAAGAACACTGAAAAACACCATCCCCATTGAAGTCAAGCTTTATTTAAGGCAATGCCAGATGTAGTTGGGATTTTCAAAGCATACATTAAGAACAGGAATGATGCTGCTAAGGCCTTGAACATTAGGTAAGGACTGGTGTAAATCTCAATGAAATCTTAAGGCAATTCCTTTCCACCGTTCCTTTTGTAAGTGCAAACCCAAATCCTTCCAACTCCTCCTGCATCTTCCTTTTGGAATTCTTTGTATTGAGGTGGTATGTAAAAATGAGATGAACGTATATTAGTCTGCAAAGACTTTCAGCTGTGAACAAGTGCTATTATGATTATGATCATACAACAAGCTAATCCACCAAAGCTTGCATGTACAGTTAATGTAGTACTAGAGGCTGAATCAGCCCGCTTTAGGTATTAAACCTCCCTGACCTAGATGGGCTGAAGTATTCCCAGAAGTGTCCGAAGTCCCCAGTAAGAAGTTTACCACAATCCAGTTGAAGTAGAAGGGCCACACTAGCCTATAGAACCCAAAGACTTCAGGATTAGTTGTTGCAAAAGCTTATTAACAAGGCAATAAAATGAAAATTATTCCTTCTGGCTTTATTGGTGCACAATGTCTGTTTTACATTCATACAGTTTCTGTCCTATCCTTGGCAGTTGTCTTCTTTGTTGTATTCTTACAAAGAGAGAAATATCAAAACATTAATTTAAGCTGTCACAATGCAAAGGGCTGACAGTCATATAAAGAATTATCATTATGGCAGAGAATGGAGACAAGTTAGCGAAGGAAAATTAAAGTGACTAGCTAAACAGAACCGAACTCCTTGAAAAATCTAGGATATTGCCATGACAATTCGAATTGGTCCAACTTTTTCTTTTTGTGTTTTTCAGCACTTTCCTACACAGTCTATTATCAATCTGATGGGGAAAAGAAAGAAAAAGAAATCACTTCATATATAAGCTAGCTTTAGTGAAATATGTATTTCAAAAGAGAAGCTTCATCCTGTACAAGTTTGTGCAATAAGATAACATCAATCTTTGTAATTTTCCATAATTGTAGAAGTCAGACTGACCAAGATTACAGCCTGTCTTCTTGCCAATGCATATAATACAGAAATGTTTCTTTGTCCTCTTCAGGGCTTTTTTGGAAAACAAAAATTATTCCTTTCTAGCAAACAATAAGATTCCTGCAGGTGGTGGATCAGGGTGTCAAAATGCTTTGTGTATTCCTAAGAAACATTTTAATTAGTTTACAAATAAGGTAAGGAAGAGAGTGGTTAAAAGAAGAAAATGACCACTTCACTCTTGGTTTATGCTTTTCAACAATAGCTCTTGGAGCATTTTACTATGGCTCTGAAGAAAGTGAGAGCACAAGAGTCTCAAGGTACACATCCCTGTCCAACAAGCTGGACCTCTGCAGCCTGAGTAGCTTGCTTTCTTCGGTAAAGTAAACCAACAGATTCTTTGTCATAAGACAAGTTTTCAGCAGGGAACACAATGCTTAGTCATGTGGTCTGTCCTCTCATTGTAGGCTACCCACGTAAGAGGAGGGTATTATGAGTTTAATGCAAGGAGTTGGTGAAACTCCACATCCTGTGTTCCACACAAACATCCACTGCCTTCTAGCTATAGTATCTGCAGTGCAAATTAAGTCAGTTAGCATTGCAGTGGCTAACTGATCAGACTACTAATGAAGCATGAGTCCACAAGATTGCTTTATATAGTCAAAATTTATAATTAATTCTCATACACATAAGCAATCATTGAGTTAGTTCAGCTAGCACATCAAAACCAGATGAAAACACCAAAGGCTGAGCAAATCAGTCTTCCCAAGGTAGATGAATGAGAGGCTTACATGACTAATGCCAACAGGACAGAGGCACAAAACTCCCTGTGGATGTAAGGACATAAGATCCTTTCCACTTGTTCATCATCCTTATGTGCCTTTAAGCACCGTAATCCTGGAATTAGAAAAGCAGACTGTTTAGAAACACCACAGTAGGTAGCCTTGAGGTTGTGTGTATATTCAGTAGCAGTAGGCACTCAATTCAATAAACGCCAAGACCAACCTGCCAGCATTGCCAGCCAAAGCTGTCTGGCCAAGGCCTGGTGTGTCCTCAGAGAAGTCACAGGTTGGACCCTCTGCACCATGAAGTCACACCTAAAACATCTGCACAGACCATAAGACAAAAAAAGAACAAGGAAGGACTGCAAGTCGCTATTATTCTCCAAATAAATCAGATGTACATTATGACTTGGGAAAGCAGACAAGAAAACACTTAGAAATGTAATAAATGTGAATTGCTGCAGTATCAATTATTTTTTATGATTGTGATCTCAAAGATGTTAACTTTTGCTAAGAAGACGTATTTGCAAATCACTTTGATTACTATCTGTGAATAGTGTGAATGTGTTTAAGAGCTTCTGCATATTCGCTTTGGCCCTGACCCCTCTTTGCAGTGTCCTGAATCAGCTGGCAGAACATTAGACACTTTACACACTCCTACTTGAAGCATTCAGACAGTCCTGGAATTATTTGGGCTACTCGAATGGAGAGTCTTTGTATAAGCTGTCCTTTTACTGATCTCAGGGCTCTTGGAACTGACTTTGCTTTTCACATTTCTCTCTCTCTTTCATTTTCTAATCAGATATGTTTTACTGTGAGGAAGAATTTGACCATTTACTATTGTATCCTAAGAAATAAGCCTACCAGACCAAGCACTCAAGGTAATTTCACTTTTGCAATAAGAGGTATAATTGAAGAATCATATTTTTAATGTAAGACGCTATCTAAAACTGGTCCCTAGTATGAACCCTGGTCAACTATTATACAATCCTCTTTAATATGGCCTTTGATAGTATTTGTTTAGCACTCTAGTGCAAAGCCTCAAAAAGGGCATTGAATTAAATTAGTTTCCAAAAGAACTAGAATAGTAACAGAAGTCTCTTCCTCTGAATTAACGACAATCTTAAAATCTCAACTGATTTGAAACAGCGCATTAATCCACAATGAAAATGTTTGCATAGCATTTAAAAAATACAAACAGAATTAACAAAGAACTTTCCAAGGACAAGTTATATTTGACTTGATTTTAAGACTGAAAGGAAAGTTCAGTGCCTTAACTTTTTTTTAAGAGGCTTAGAGAGAGAGGCTATAACTAGATGAGGGGAAAAAATACCCCTCCTTCCTCTCCCTGAAACACCAATTTGATTATTACGGAATTTATTTAGTGACCCTAGATCACCATTGTGAATATAAATCTAACTGCTGATTGAGGTAGCGAGATTGGCAATAGGTCTGTAGCAGCATTACCCATAATCACTCTTTCCAGCCACTGCTATAAGGCAGCCTGAGTCTGTAAGAGCCTCCTGTACGCCAGGGCTCTCCAGTGCTCGTGCCAAGATCAATAACAGCAACTTAACCAGCCCAAGGAGTAGGATCTGTGAGCAACTACTTTTGGATCTTTTTCGTTATGCAGCTCTACAGCTTATAAAGGGAAGCACCTAGCTTATCACCTAAACAATTCTGTGCCGAAGGAAGGGGTTACTTTCAGGGCAGGAAGCCACCCCTTCTATCTCAGGCCTCTATTTTATGATGGGATGAATTGACTCCTCTCTCTGTTGACTGCAGGAGAAGACTAAGCAATAAGCTTGGACTGGATAACCAAGCTTCAGAAGGCTAAAATTAGACTAGTGGAATCATACCCAAAACATTTTTGGGCCTGGTTTCAGCTAATCTAAGCATTCTAAGCTAATCTAGACCATTCACCTTTGATGGAGTGCATGCTGTTTTCCCCCAGCAAAAGTTTTGGCCTTTATAATACACACAGCATTCTGGATCCAGAAAGCAGTGAGAGAAAATCTTCTGTAGGACAGAAAATGAAAGGTGGCCAAAGCAGAAGTTACTACTGCCTTGACTGCACCTCCGTGAGGATGCTGGTCCCACCTGGAGAGCATGTTTCTCCCTGAGGCTCTTCACCAGCTTCTCATTTCTCCTTCATGTTCCCTTTTGGGATGAGCAGAGCTGTCGTACCAGATCTAAACTTACTACCAATGTTCAAAGAGAGTGTGAGTGAAGGACAAAGGCAGACTGCAGTAAAGGTGAGCCCCAAGAAGATGAAACAGATCATCATCTACAAATTGTCATGTCGGAAAGGTATAGGCTTAAGAAAGCTCATCCTCATACAGAAGAAGCAATTTCTTACCCCACACCAGTCTCTGGCTTCATTTCTGCAGCAAGTCAGGACTGGCCCGGTGACCACATGCTGAATGCGAGATGAAGTCTTCCTGCCCTCTCTGTCCTGTTCCTCATTTTTAAACTTGCACGTCTGCACCGGGGGACCCTGCTTCTTAAAGTGAACTTAGAATGAGATGAACAGGGATTGTTTTGGGAGCAAAGAGCAAACCTCCGCTAAGCATTAAAACCTGTTCTTAGTAGACTTTTTGATTGCTCCAGGGGTGTATGTGCTCATACGTATGTACTTCTGCAGTGAAAAAAGTGCAGCAAAACTGATTAAACACATGAGGAAAGAGGCTTCCATCTAAAAGATGATTAAAAAGACTAGCATTGTTTAGTTTGCAAAACACAAGAGTAAAAGATGATATAACAGAAGCAGGGAGAAGGGGCTATTTATTCTGTTTTCTCTCAAGAACAAATACACATGGAAAGGTGAAAGAAAAATTCTGAAAACATTTGTGCAGTGTATAATCAACCCTGAAACTCATTGCTGCAGGATATTAGGCAAATTTTTCAGAAATATTTCTAAATGCATTAAATACTATAAATAATAAGCCTCAGTTACCTAGGTGAAGGAAAAACAAACCAAAACCAAACAATCCCCCACAAACTGTAGGGACAGTTAGTCCCTGTCTTTGTGCTTAGACTGGTTAGAGATGGAATTTTTGTCTCCAGAGGGATGGCATTATTTATTTATCAAGCGCACGATATGGGAGTGCTCGCTTCCTTCAAGTAGGAGGTTCTGTAGAAGGCAATTAAAAGGATCAGTAAATGCAGCTGTGTGAAGTCATTGCCAATAGATTTCCCCCAGAATACATAAACTTAGTAATGGTCAAGTGGTTCAGGTTTAGTTATTTTGTTGTTAGCTGGTTATTTTCCCCAATGAACTTCAACTACAGCTAGGAAACAGTCAAGGCTGTGAATGAAAATGAAATTAGATATATTCATGTCCTTGGAAAGTTCTTTGCTAATCCTGCTTGCTCCTACGCACTTGTGAATGCTAAGTAAACATTTTCACTGTGGATATAGACTATTTCGAGTATATAAGAGAAACTGTTGTACCTCCAATATTACCCCAAGTTAGCAGTGAGTGGAGTCTGAATTTTAATGGCCCCCTCTGCATCAACTAGCCCCGGAGAGAGCGGATCAGGGCGCTGATGCGGCATGGCAGTCCGGCGCTGTGCTGCTGGTGCTGCTGGAGGCTGCGCTCCCCGCAGCCTGCCCATCTTCAGCTGTGCTGTCAGATCTGGAATGCGCTGGAAAGCAGGGAAGGTGCTGCTGCGAACAGAATTAGTACCTACTTAAAATGTACATGTATACGGAGAACAAACTGTCTTTCTAAAAGAATATGAAATGCTACTTTTGCCTTATGAATACTTTTCTTGCAACTATCAGGCCATCTGCTTCGAGAGGGGTCTGTACAGTCATGAAAAGGATCTTAAAATATACTCTCCTCATAAACATCTTTTGTTTGGAAAATCCACATGCATCACATAATGCAGTAAATGGCAGCACAGGCTGAACTGAAACATTTTTAAATGCCGAGGATGCAACCTTGGATACAGCTCCCCCCGCCCCCCCCTCTATTAATAAGCACGCTTTAAATGCACACTTAAACACATTCTCTTACAGACTCAGATTGGCAGCACCCACCTGCTGGGAAACATGCTCAGATAACTTCCTTGGGTACATCCAAAATACCAAACTGGGTTGTGGGCAGAAAAGAAACAGGCTTCTGCAAAGCAGCTCTCTCAGAGATTACATCATTCTCCCAGCCAATTTTCTGCCTACGCTGCACCATTTTGTATGGGGGGTGTGTGTGCGTGAAAAAAAAATAGCATACGTCCGTGTGTGTACAATCAAAAAGGCCAAATTAAGGGTGTGCAAACACATCTAATTCTAGCGTTTCCTAACTTTTGGAAGCCTAGTTTTTCAGAACTGCTTTGTACATGAATATATACAATGCATACATATGCACATAAACATTTATTTTGTTTACATGCTTAGAATACAAAAATGTGTGTATGAGAACAGTGTTACGCTTTCCTTACATTTTTTTTCTGTTTATTTTCATAATTTGGTCATTTTTTGTTTACCTGCTTTTTGTTATTCTAATGTAAGTTCAAGTATACAAAATGCTAATTTTCTTTTACATAAAAATGTAATAAAACTTTCTGGCTTTCTTTATAAACAAATTTCAGCAGGAATGTTGATGGGATGCCGTGTAACAAGTAAAGAAGAAATACTGTTTAATTATCTTCCATATAAAATCCAATAAAACGTTCTGGCTTTCCTTATTTTTCTGTACCGGGGATTAACATCAGCGTCTTTGTGATGAGAAATCTGCATTCATGGCTCCTCTATTTAGATTTAAATAGGAATTATAGTTCTTGGCAGAAAGGGATCTGTCAAATATCACAGCATTTGTGGCAGGTGGTCACTGCATTGCTTAGTACAGACACTGCCTGCTTAACCATAGCCTGAAGTAAACATCAAAAGTCAATTATTCCCTTTGTAAATATTTTATTTATATTTTGGAGGCTAACAAACATCTTTTCAGTGCTTGGCTGAGACCTTCCTCCATGGATCAAAATCCTACTGAACCTGCATTTGGGTAGTTAAAACTGTGTCTAGCAATCCAGGGATACCAGTGTAGCTACCAGTGTATATTAGGCTTCATAACACAATCCTCTGCTTGGAAACCTTTAATGACTTGGCTGCGTTGAAGTGGACAGAGCTAAAACTTGTCATGGTTGTTATCATTGCAGCTGCCAATTAGTACGACAACCATGTATTATTTTGCCAAAATCCCTTTCCTCAGTTAAACTGTATTTTGAATATAAATACTGCAACAGAAAAAAAGAGTATCTATTTCCTTGGATTTAACATTTTGGGGGTGGGAAGGCAGGAGGTCTGGTTTAATAGCAAGATGAACACGTGCACAGTGGCCCTACAGAGGTAGCTTGAATGCACGTTGAGTAGCAACTGTGGAACGAGAGCTGAGCTCTGGGGGTCAAATGCCTTGAAGAAGTGTCTTGCTGCAGGGTAAACCTACTAAAATAAAATGACAGTATCTGGCAACAGTTACGCACACATGGTAGAATCTGTCCCAAAACCACTATTGTGGAGAAAACATCTAAAGAAGCTGCAACACATTTTAGATCCTTATTTGAACCCTACCTGAACTCCTTGGGCCATTAACTGAGCAGATCATCTCATTTAAACAATGTTATAAAAATAATCAGGTACTTCTGCCTGCATAAATATATGCCGAATATATTTACCTTAAAGAACGAGGATTTTCTTGGGTATTTACTCCTGACATTCAGGAAACAGAAGGAGTACAAAATGTTAAGGAGAAGCAGAATTCTCTGAGATAGGGCTGTGGGTAATTTTCCCTGCAAGCCTGTTTGGTGGTGAGTTAATTGACTCCCACATTACTGAAACTGCAATGTATTAAAGCACTCGGTGCTCGTTTTCCTTCACTATTTGACTGGCAAAGGCCATCTGTTCTACCCCATCCATCCACATGCACAACGTCTATTGTTGTCAACAGGATTCACACACACGTGGATCAAGGCGAGCATGTGCCTCTAACTGTTTTGATCCCTGGAACATGGATTTTTCATTTTCTTTGTGCTCACCCAGTAATAATACTTGTCATCTGAGAATTCATATTGATCTTGTCATTGCCTTAAAATTGGATGACAATTACTATCTTTGTCAAAATTCGATCTGACGAAATGGCTCCAATTAGGAAGGAAAAAGAAGGAATCCATCACAGCAGGGAGCATTGCATTTGGCTTTAAAGTAGGGAAGCTTCTCTTAAATAGGTACTGTTGGTACAAGCAAATGGGAACAAGCATAACAGAGATTAGGACATGAGTCTCAAAATCCTCAGAAATTAGGTGTATATATGAAGTGAATAGCCATTTAATATTTGCAGTCCATATCTGCAGAACTGAGTTGGAGCTCCTCTGACAATAAATGCCAGTAACTGTTGTTTTCATTTTCTGATCTGGTCAGACACACAGTGGCAGTTGACGCCAGCCTTTGTGCATTTTGAAATCCAGTTCTGATCATTAGTATAATTATAATACATTATCGGGAATGGATTTTTTTGAAGTTCATGAAATGATAACAGCATAAATTGCATCATGTTTCCAGATACGGATCTCACCTTGAAACTAAATGTAAGGAGGCAGTGAAAGAATTAAAAACAAAAGAGAGAGTGCACTTCCATTGCTACTAATATTGCACTAAAGCAAACAACACAGCCCTGCTAATTACAAATAAAATTGTGCTAATTACAGATTTTTTAGTTTATAAATCAGCCCTAAAAATGAGTGTGTGCATTTGTGTGTGTGTAGGGGCGGGGGTATCTTTTTCCAAAACAAAGATGTTTGTTTCATGTTGGGTGAATGTTTTGTTCAATAAAAAACCTGCCAGTGTTTTGCTTCCAAGCAGGAAATGAAGGGCCAGATTCACTGCTGGTCTGTAATGCTGGTGAGGCCTTACCTGGAGCTGGGAGATGTCTGTTGGTGCTCAGCTCTCCCGGAAGGGCTGGAAGCCTCCACCCACTCAGCAGAATGATCTTGGCTCAAGGCCATGCGTGGGTTTCTCTGAATCAAGCCAGTAAATGGTGTTTCCTCACAAATAAAAGTGTGGCAAGAACTGGGCTTTTGGAGTTGTACAATTATGTGAGCTCCTGAACATGAGACTACACAGCTTACCTCCCTGAAAAATCATGTTTTCTTAGCGACGTGGAAGAGCTCCACAATATACTGAGGGAACCCAACCAAGCACACCACGCTTTTAGCAGGTGGTTACTTTCTGAGCTAAAAATGTAGCACTAGTATGATGCAGAGATGAGTCACCATACCTCATACAGCAGCAGGCTCTTTGGTAAAAGAAGGTGGGTGAGCTGGTGCTAACGGGTCTTCCTCTAGCAAGCTGAGTGGACATAATTTCCCTTTCCCAAAATCTTTCTCTCCCCCCCCCTCCCTTTTCATTAGCTAAACCTACTTCCTGACTCTGACCTACATTTGCAATAGTTCTGGAATGCAACAGAACTCTGTTTCTGGGGAATTTGCTATTTGCTAAAAATTTTAATCCAACCCATTTGAAAATGCTATATGCTAACTTAGCAAACACAGCAATCAGAAAAGTATACAAAACCCATGCAATTGTCCTGGACTTGTTTGCAACACACTGCTACTAATGAGCATCTGGGATGAGTGTGGTATCTTGTACTATGGATCTCATGATCTGTACAATAATGGCTGATTTTAATTGACTTTTGCTTCATATAGCAAATTCCAATTGGAGAAGTTCCAGGATGCCGCTAGTGAAGAACTGTGGGTGGGTGCATGTTTTGAAGTGATGGTAAACATTGTGACATATACTGTGTGTACCACATATTCTCATATGCACATTTTGACTTTTGTTGCCTTGGCTTTCACACAGCATTTCTAACATAGACGTTCCTATTTGCCAGTTTGAGTGGAAATCTGTTAATATGTGAATACTGCTCGCCAGCATGTACCACCATCGCTGGACTTTCAGTACTTGTCTTCTCTCACGAGACAGCCAGCCCTGCATGCTCAGAGGGTCCTCACAGGACCACGGCATCTGTGCGAGCGAGACTGGTGGAACTGGGCAAATGAGGAGTGATGAGAGCTGCTATGAGAAACCATAACTTTTGAGAACTTGTAACTCACAGCTCAATATGATTCACCAATTTCCAATGTAAGTAACATTGCCAAGAAGGCCTCGCTCTTTTACTGCCATGCATTCTTTTTTCCTTTCTCCTTTAGATGCTGGTAACTAATGCCAAGTTTGGTGGAGTAATTTTAGTGCTTAAAGTGCTATGGGTATTAAAATACCTTTAAAGATCTGAGACTAAGAGCCAGATTACATGTATGATGTATTTTAATGATTAGCAAACCCTTCTGCTTGAACTGAAATTTGTCCTGAATCCACTCTGGCTCTTTGGGAACCTGGACTCAGCCAAGATTTACACACGTTTTTTAATGTGATTCATTAAAAAGTCCCCTTCTACATATCCTATCCTGTCTGGCTGCAGTATCATGTGGCCAATATTAGACAAACAATTTGCTTTTAGGCTCTTTCTAGAAAAACATTTGCATCGTATACAGCAAAGCTACAAGGTATTTATAGGCATCAAAGCTATGCGCACCCTCTCCCTAGCAATAAGGTGACCAGAGCACACAGGGAGGGTGCTCTGCTGCTGCCCACACCACTGCCCACAGTCCCCAGAGATGTAGCCAGAGAACCTCTGATACCATTGCAGTGGCTCCTCCACTTTACTACAGAAATATTTCTTTAAAAAGGAATGAAAAAAAAGATACATTTTTCCTCACTGCAGCATAACCACTTCTCACAGAGACCACCTGGTTGCAGGCGACTGTTAGGCAAGATTCATGCAAGAGAGATTTGTATGTGAGCACAGTGCGAGGAAGCCAGTGCCAGTGCAAAGTAGCTGCTCGGATCTACTGTGCTGAACACAATGAAATAAATGCTGGTGAATGGGTATTTCTGTGAGGTAATGCTTCCATCACATCCAATTCTAGCGTTATCCAGCAAACTGCCTTGCCAGGAGCCTTCTTTGTATTGCAGGAAGCCATCTGTGGTGGTAACTAAAATGAGAACAGAACAGGATTCACTATGAAACTCTCGTCAGAAGTACTCCCCTCAAGTGCGTGCTCTGCGGTCCCGACGTTGCCAGAAGCAGCATCTCTCCGAAGGTGAGGAAGGCATTATCACCACAAGCCCCAGAACCACCCCAAACGGATGTTGCGCCTTTCACCTGCTGCCTTTCACGGGGGGTCCATACAATCTCCATGGCTTGAACCATAATTTGTCCTTGGCCAGGACCATTAATTGCTATGGAGATGGTGGGTGGGACGATGGATCATTTTGAACACGTTATCTAAAGCCTCGGTTTCAGTCTTTTTAACGGATATCCTGGCAGAAAGTGCTGATTGTTTTCATTGATCTCTGCTGCTTCTGGTTTAATTTTTCTTTCTCTATCTCCAAGTCTCTATCTTCAGTCTCTTCCTTTGCCAAACTATTCATTTGTTGCTGGATAATCACGGGTTTGCGTTTCAGATAGCTTCCTATTTTGTCCATCTTTCCGTTCTATTGTCCACATATTCTTTTCTCTGCAAATTTTTTCTTATTGTGCAGTGGCAAGTGGCTATTTGCTAATGCCAATATTACTCCTAGAGAATTCTTTTTCCTTGCATCGTCAAGGGTTTAAGTGGAAAGCCTTCAGCGCAGTGCAAATTTCACTCCTGAGAATATCCATCTTTTGAGGTAGCTGATTTTAATTAAAGAATACTCTTTCTCTCTCTGGATTATACTTTAATTTCAGTCTCTATCACAACAGTAGATACTTCTTAGATAAAAAGTATTTTTGTCTCGTTTCATCCATGATTATCTGTAGTTCTTAAACACTTGGGGTCAGCAGCTGGTCCCCAGTTGATGTAGTTCAGGAATAATTCTATTCAAAGGAATTAATTCAGAACAAAATTGGTGTTAAATTCAAAATAAGGCAAAATGTTCATAATATTTTGCCCTTATTATATACATGACAGTGAAACTCTCGGAAATATCAGTAATAACAATGTGGTAATAAACAATAATCTCTGAAATGTATAGCACCTTTCACCTGAGCATTTTAGGCATAACTGCACTAAACTGCTGTCATATGAAGAAATATCATTATCGTAATTTTACACAAGGGAAAAAAAGAGGTGGCAGGAAGTTAAGAAAGCAGCTGATAGTCATATAACAAGAGCTGAACCTACATCTCCTGATCTCCTGTTTCTAATCCCCTAAGCGCAGAAAGACTCTGTTCCCAAGGGATATAAAATTGAGGTCTTGAGAGTTAATAGTTATGAAAGAATCAACAGTACAGTTTGAGTTTCTGCCTCCATCATCTTGCCAAATTATGTCTGAAATATTATCGGTATCATATCTTAAATTGCTTAGGCATGATTAATTTGCAGTTAAACGATTTCCAGATTTCTCACAGAAATGGCTGAAGTATAGTCCTGGGCAGAGAAAATCTAGCTACAGATTTAAAGCTTTACTGCCGCAAAGGGAGCTGGAGTGAAACCCTGCCACTTTTGAAGCCAAAGGCAAAACTTCTCACTCTGATAGACCAAGGATCCTGGCCAGGGTCCCTATGGCCATGAGGACCCACTACAACCAATCAGTGCTTCTTCAAATGAAACAGTAATATATGGGTGCATATATACCTATGTGTGTCTGTGTGTGACAGAAGTACAGATGCATATAAACCCACACAGAAATTATGGGATGAGTTCAAGCTGGCAAGATGGGGTTGTTCTATTTTCTGTGTAGTGAGTGACATGAAGCAAGTTGTTAAGTCGTTGCACCAGCCATTATAGATATTTTTT
>VZTV01012190.1:0-11464 GCA_013400875.1 Anhinga rufa | reverse complement strand
CCCCGGCGCGGGTGCGGGGCTCTCGGGGGCTCCTGCCGAGCTGAGCTCTCCGCCGACACCAGCCTAAAGCGGGACGTGCCGAAGCGTTTCTGCGGCTTTGCCGACACGGCTGCCATTAAAGCGAACGTTTTCTTTTTCTCTTGCGACAGTCATGCTTAGGTTAGCGGTTCATCTCTCTCTGGCTAAAGTTAGTTGGCCTCCAAAGAACGGAAGAAACTTTTCATGCAAGGGTTAGATGATGTTTGGGGCCACCGAAGGTATTTAGCATACACAGATCTTGCTCACCTTTACAGTCTTGCTTACATTTTCTGAAGAACCTGATGACTTCGCCCCACGTGTCCGCAAATCAGCAGTCCTAAGCAGGTGGTACAAATATTTCTGGGAAAGCAGAATGTTTAGAGACCACTTTATGTCGTCTGTAAAACAGGGAGATGAATTAAGGGGGAGACATATGCTCATTGAAATTAACTGACAAAATAGCCTTCCAGAGTAGTTAAAAGCTGTCCTAAACAAATACACATAAAAGAGGCAAATATTGATTGCAAATACGGTTGCATGTAAAGGAATACAGTGGGAAATTTGAGTTCATGATGCTCGTGACGGAGAAAGCCTTTCCGGCAAAAGCGTGGTGTGTGTGCTGTCCTAATGCATACATGGCTGAAGCCGATGGGCAAAATACATAAATCTGTGGCTCAGTTCTCGGGGTTTTGTAAGTCAGTATTAAGATTATAGCGTAAGACTGTTATTTAAACTAATTTTCCAAATACACCTATACAAATACAATACAGTGGAGGCTCCTGTGCTTTAAACAGGAACTTCATATGGTAAGGATTTGATAATTTCTTTTTTTGTAGAACCGATGGAAAACAGTATCTTATTTTAATTAGCCAGATAGTGGTATCTGTGCATGTGAATTTTTTACCTTCCCTGACTAGTAAGATGAGCAATTACCTTCTGAGTATGCGTTAAAAATTCAAGCTAATAAATGTGTTTTGCGAACGTATGTTTTGGTTGGGAACTCTGTTACTGCCACCGGTCTTTAATAAATTCTTCTGGATGAATATCGTTGGCTAGTGAGACAATATAAAAGCTTTTTGTATTGCTTAATTTTATCTAATTAGGGATTCTTAGCCCTTCATTTTTCTGCATACAATGCAGGAGCTTTTTTCTTTTGTTGTTGTAATCTTGAACTCAGTTGACAGACAAATACAGGGCCTTTTCAAGGCTATACTCAGTTCTTAAGTCACTTTCTTCTTTTGTTTCTAACCTGTGTGTTTATTTCTACAGTTTCTTAGAACAGTCTCCCATTACTTGAAAAGTACCTTTCTTTGATACCCTAGCAGTACAAGCTAAGATTTGTGTGGTAGGTATTTGTATGCCAGCAAGCCTTTGTTCCAAAATGTCCCTCTTTTCTTCTAGACTTAGTTCAGTGCATGCTACTGCAGTTATGGAACTTTGCTGGCAAAAATAATTTAACCTGTAAATGTCTAATGCAGTTGAATTAAATTAAGTACATCAAAGCACTGGCCAGAAGTTTTTCAATCCCACTATGCAATTTGCAGAGCATAGTTATAGGAGGTTACTAATAAAACAGAAGCAGTTTGCTTGGGAAAAAACTCCTCTTTGGGTATCTGCTTAAGCAGCAGGAGAAACATGTATACGTTTTAATGAGTTTATGAATTGCTTCTAAGGAACCTTTAAATGCCCACAGAGAAAAACTCCTGAATGGTTTGTTCCAGTGTTCTCTGCTGGGGGATTGCATTCCAATTGAAAGGGCAAAGTAAAAGCTGTAAATTTGAAAGCACTATTGAATTCCTCATATTTAACACTAAAGATTTTCTTCAAAAGGACTTTTCTACATAATTGTGGTGTTTGTGACATTTTATATTGTCCTGAAGGGAGGCTATGCCTGAGTAGATCAATTTCATTTTCAAGAAATACAAGTATAAAATGTAGGTTTCTTCAGAGCACAAAGAGAATTTTTGTCAGCATTTTTACACAGCAGCATGAATCAACTTTATAAATCTTTATGCAACTGTTGACAAAAAAAAGTATTATTACATGTAACTGTACCAAGGTACTGCATAGAGGTCACAGCTAACATCAGGAGTTTCTGTGTGATTCGAGGCACAACATAACGTCTGTCCATGACACAAAAACTGCGAAAGTTAAATGCTGTGATATTGACCTTAAAGCAGTAGAGAGATTTCATGGACTGAAATGGAATTACTGTTATACTTAAGTATATTGAATATGTCGTGCAGCATTCATGCTAATTAGATGAGACAGTCTACCAGGCAAAGAATAATAGTAATTAACGTTCAGATGTTTTCTAAAGAAATAACTGTATGTTCAGTGTAAACAAATTCATATGTGTAATAAAATTCATAAATTGTACTTTACATAGATTGTACCTTTAAGCCTCTGGGTGCTTTTATCTTTGATCATTTTTCCTTCTTAATGGTCCCAGAGCTAGCTGATCCCAAGAACACACCAGTCATACTTATGCTAGGTGCTAAAAATTCCATAAGAGCATCTTTGTTTTCCTTCCAATGTCTGTCATTCATCAAGACTTCCTATGTCTTTCATTTTTAAAGTGAAAAGTTTGGAAGTCTGAAGAACAATGTTTCTCTCTGAAAGACAGGCAAATCAGAACTGTGTATTTTCCTCCCATGATACTCATTCTGTTCCAGGTCCAGATTAAGTGGCTGTCCTACGTAGCCCTGCTTTCTAGTTTAAAACTGTGAATGTCCTCTGATAATGACAGTGCCATGGATGTCTTCATCTGTCTCTCATCTGAAAATCTCATGTGACTTTTAACACTGGAGCTTTGGAAAGCAGGAGAGAGGACTGCGCAAAGGGTCAGGAGTAATTGAACCAGCCAGTGATAACCTGCATATTTGACTGCATGATGGAAGTCTCAGCTGCCATATTAATAAGATCACATGAAGATGAGGTCAAGTGAAAATGGTAGGGTTGTAATTTATAATAGGATTCTTAAATATTTAACAGGAGTGCCCAGAGCTCAAGATAATTCCTCTTTCATCCTTTTTATACTAAAAGGGGAGAAAATATATGCATGGAATGAGTTATCGGGTATATTGAATTTTAAGCAAATAAATGTCTGAAATCAAATGCAGTGCTTCTCTTTTACCCTTCTGAACCTGTACTGCTTTCAGCTTTGTGACACTTGTCACAGGACGAAATTCAGTTCACTGAGGCTGAGAAAATTGGAGTGGTTTCATGCTGTACATTAGAACTGAGAATAGAATACAGTGAGATTGGAAAAGAGATGGAAGAGAGATGCCTCCTCTGAAATCTAGGGCCAGTCTTATGAGGCATTGTAATTATGCCAGTTTTACAACCGTGAAGATAGAAAATGCAGAACATGCAAAACTAAACACATCAAACCCTAAAATATGTTTTTAAATTCTTGCCCTATTTTTTTCTCCCGTATCTTTTTATTTTCACAGGACTGCTGGTACGAGTCCTACTGTGAGGCAGCCCAAGTGTAGTCTGAGCCTGCTCTCAGTCAGTGTTCTCAAGTGTATTAGTGGAAAGATGAGTCCGCTGATGCTGTTCTGATGTGCCTTGCTAACTTGTGCAGTACAGTACAGAAATGCATAGAACTTTTGAGGTACTTTGCTTAGGCCTTGTGCTGCTTGAAGGGCACAAGCTTGGCAGAAGATTGCAGAAGGGTTGAAGTATTTAGAAATTTAGATATTGTTCAGTAGCTTGTTTTAGCCTAATCCTGGAATCTGAGTTTAGAAAGACTGTAGTCAGTCTTTGTTTCAGAAGGTGTTTTAAGGGTAAAATTAGATCTTTCTTACTAATCAGAAAATACCACATGGGGTAATATATATAAATATGAGATCTGTGCAGGCTAGTTTTATCTGGTTTTATTTGTATCTCCTAGAAATGCACAGTGGCATGCCAAATTTTAGAAACATAGTCTGCTGTAGTCATATCGCTGCTCTCTAAAGTGGGCATTTTGGCTGCTGCATTCTCTTACACCTGTCGTGTATGAGAAATGGTGAGAAGGGACCAACAAATCGGGATTCTAATATCAGATGTCACACTGACCTTCTCCAAAACCTTGGGCGTATTAGCCGATTCATTTGATTTCCTGGGACAGAGGTAATGCTGCTTAGCCATCTTTGAGACCCATGGATCAAAATCATATAATAGTTAACTGGATGTCGTGGTTTAGCCCCAGTCAGCAACCAAGCACCACGCAGCCGCTCGCTCACTCCCCCCTGGTGGGATGGGGGAGAGAATTGGAAGAGTAGAAGTGAGGAAACTCATGGGTTGAGATAAAGACAGTTTAATAGGGAAAGAAAGAGCTGCTCACACAAGCAAAGCAAAACAAGGAATTCATTCACTGCTCCCCACGGGCAGGCAGGTGCTCAGCCGTCTCCAGGAAAGCAGGGCTCCATCACGCGTAACGGTTACTTGGGAAGATGAACGCCATCACTCCCAATGTCTCCCACTTCCTTCTTCTTCCCCCAGCTTTATATACCGAGCATGACATCACATGCTATGGGATATCCCTTGGGTCAGTTGGGGTCAGCTCTCCCGGCTCTGTCCCCTCCCAGCTTCCCGTGCACCCGGCACAGCACGGGGAGCTGAAAAAGTCCTTGACTAGTGTAAGCGCTACTGAGCAACAACTAAAACATCTCCGCATTATCACCACTGCTTCAGCACAAATCCAAAACACAGCCCCATACTAGCTACTGCGAAGAAAATTAACTCTATCCCAGCTGAAACCAGGACACTGGACTATCATCATGACACTTCTGCATCTACAGCGTGGTTAAGTGTCACAGGTGGATAAATGTAAAAGACACGGTCATTTAGCAAGTGTCTGTATTGCACTTCAGCACTAAATCTCCTTTTCTTTCTCTTGTGTTTGGTTTTTGTGAAGTTGTCCTGCTATCACCACTGATTTATCTTGGTATGCAATTATCCCTGCTGTCCACCAAGGACCTAGTCAGTAAAGTGTTTTAAAGTAATGAAGCTACTTAAAATGTGTAATGGAAAGCAGTTCCTTTTCAGTTTTGCTGTTCTAAAGGCAAAATTAGACTTTTAATGTTTTTGTAAGATAATAAAATTTAAAGTACTTTTAACAACAACAGATTCCTCAAAATGCAAACTCAAGATTCAGCATTTAGTATAACGCAGGAACTAGGGCTCTAGTGGTGCTTTTGGCAGAGAGATATAAAGTTATGCTCTGAAAACATTTTTTTGTATTCATGCAAGCATAAAGTGTCCATAGATATGGTGTTGGTTTTCCCAGTAAAAAGTGTTTGCACAAAATGTTTTTGTAGCAGGCAGTGCAGTTTATTTTCATGTGCTTTCTTGATGAAAGAGCTACTTCTGTTTGCTGGTCAGTGAAGTTGTTATTTGCTTTCCTATGCCCCAAGGGAACAGATCCTGCAAAAACTGTTTCTTCCTCTTCTGAGAATCATTCTTTCTGTGTTTTTCTTTCCATTTCTAGAGTCCGATTTCTGTCTGGGTTTTGTTTTAACTTGTGGAACACCCTTCCTCTTTAGCCATCCAAATATATAAGTTGTCTCTCTAATACCTGTGCCACACTTTAAAGTTGTATTTAATAATTGCCTAATAATTAAAGTTACCAATTTATAAATTGTAAGTAAAGCATGGAAAGCATGATTAAAAACTATGTAAGGTATGGATTTAAAAGGCTGTATGATTTATATTCTGTAACTATAAATGGTGGCTGAAGGGAGCTGACGCTTTCGATGTTTGCTTCTTCAGGAAAGGGTTAGGTTTTTCTGTGTTCACCTCTTTGTTCAGGTGTTCTCTTTTCACCTGTTTTCTCACCAGGAAACTGCCTTGCCACCTGAGTGGAACTAAGGTGCTGCAGGTTTGTGGTTACAAAAAGGTTGCTCATAACCATCTCAAAGTTTTAAGATACTTTTGCACAGTTGCCTTGGAATAATTGTTTTCGTTGTGCTTTAGTAATAACTTAGCATGCTGATGTTGGCTCAGGCATTTTAGGTGCTTATCTAATTCCTCTTCCTATGCTTCGCACTTTAATTAAAATGTTCTTAACTCCACTGAGTAGATCACAGATAGGTCACTCTAGGAAACACTGACAGATTTTGAGAGAATGATGTGGAGTCAATGTGTTTAGTTAAATTATCTCCTGAGGGCCTCAAATGCTTTATGTTCTTTCTCCGCTGGGTTGGTGCATGCTAAATTTTCATTAAAAAGTGATCAGAGATAGTTGTATTTAAACAAAACCAGATTTTCCTTAGAGACAAGTAAAATGTATGTACATTACGGAGTTAGAGGGGCAATTATGCCAGGAACAGAAGATTATCTTCTGCTCAAAGTATTTTAATAGGCAGATGGCAGCTATTAACTTATTATTGTGGGAGGAAGGAATCAAAGTCATAATCAGGGAGAATGATGTTTGCCATGTAATTAAATTATCTAACCAGTGCTGTTATGTGTATATGAGAATACTGGAGAACCAAGGAAGCCATGTGGTCTTGCAAGAGTAAATCCTTCAGTCGTGTTGTGGGTCAGGTGGTGCAGAAGCCTTGATAGCAAAGAAAAGATGATGGTGAAGACAGAACTATTACTTGAATAGCCTGACAGATTAAAAAAAATAAATAATGTCATTCATATAGACTGAATCACAATGAGGTTTTGAAGATTTAAATAAGGTCTTTGCAGAGTTAAATAACAGATATTGCCAGGAAACTGGAAGTCAAATACTACAGGCAGAGGAAAAATACATCTCCTTTTGTGGTTTTAAATTGCTTCAAAAATAGAGAAGCATAGATAATAAGCAATATAGATGAAGTCTGCATTAAGCACAAGGAATAAAGAAGGGTATGTAATGATAATGGTTTGTACCCATTTGAGAGAAATTTAAAGGTAAGAACTAGATTTAGACCTAGATCCAGAATTAGAAGTCTGCTCAGTTGTGTCCATGTCTGTGCAGAAGTATGGAGCACGAACACGTCCTGAAAGGGAAGCAGCAGTATTCTGGTCATAGTTGCGTGCTGCACCTGGGAATCAAGGACAGGGGAAGGGTAAGAGAGAATAAGATTTTAGCTATTCAGTTGAATAGGGATGAAGATGTGAATGGAAGTTATTGGCAGAGATGCAAGAGTTGAAATACTAGTTTATTTCGGAAATGTATGTTGTGTTGTGTTCATCCTGCAACAACATCTTCAGAAAATCTTATATAAGGTAGTAGAAGAGCAAAGAGTAGACAAGGACTGTCTTGTGCTCTCTTTCTAGACCTTCCTAAGGTACCGAAGTTAAAATAGGCGTGATAACAGGCCGGGTGATCTGTATGGAGTAGGGTAGAGGTTTGGGTGATGTTCTTACCACTGAGTGTGATCTAATGCAACCTCAAGGCAGTAGCAACTCTTACCAATTGGCTTGCCATTACCTGTATCCAGAGCAGCTGTCAGAAAAGCTGACCTTCTGTGGCTCAGGGCTTATATTCCCTGTTGATCTTCAAGGAGGAAAAAACACACTCTGTCTGTGACGGCTGCCATTTTGGCTGGTATTTGAGGGTAAATCAGGGACCTCAAAGACTGAGACAGTACAGTGTGACTGGAAGTGCCAGCCTCTGTCTCCTGGACTGATAAATAGCCGACCTTCCTGCGATACGGTCATTTGTGTAACGGGCCAACTGCAGAGGCGTGCCTCCTGTCTTCAAACCCTACCCAACGGAAGGAAAGGCCAAGAAACTTGTTTCTATGGGAACTTCACGGATATCCAGGGCCCTAAACCCCAGATGTCTCCACCCACAGCCTCACTGAGCAAACACATTCCTTTGTAATGGCGTGCTACAAAACACTGAGTGGGCAAAGCCACAAAATTAATGATGCCAAAAACTCTAAAGGCCTGAACATGGAGCTTAACATTAAGAGCAGAATAATAAATACTTCGTTTCACAGTTCAGGGTGCTGGCAAAAAAAAATGGAGGAAAAGCGAATGGAACTTTTGAGTTGAACAGGCCCAGCTAGATGGTGCTATTCTGGTTGAGAAGTATTTTGTGTGGCCTGTGTCCAGAGAATTAGTGTCACACTAACTCCAAATTCCACATTTATCAGAGCAGCCCGCTGCAGCAGTAGCTGCCCAGCTGCAAGGCAGTGCATTTGCGAGAAGCAAATTAGGCACAGATTAGAACTGCTTTTCAATATATTTGGAGTATGTGTTTTAACAAATAAAATTTTTTTTTTATCTTAAACAAAGGGCCTGTGCAAGGGAATACATGGCCTTTGTCCCTGGTAAACTGGATTGCTTTCAAATAATATTAGTAGAAATTAGCTTTATTTTTATTGGTTTTAAATGGGAATGCAACTGTTGCAGGTAGATGCATCCAAGATTAGGTCAAGTTTGTTTAGGGAAGCCTGGAGGAGGTCTACACTGTCAGATAACCTGCCTTAGGAAGGCAAAAGTGCACTGGTGCAAAATAGCTAGTCTTAATTACGAAGGATTAAGGGGTATTGCAAACTGAAGCAGGTGGTGCTTAAAAGTTGAGGGGCGGGGGGGAGGACAGGACAGCTTCAGCCTGTGCTGTCAGTCTTGCAGGGAGATGCCTGCTCTGAGGAGCATGTGATACAGTGCCTCTTCTTGGTGGCCATGAGCTCTTACATAGTCTAACATAAACACTTAAGAAAAACTATGGGGACAGGGACTGTGCCTTTATCCCAACTTAGTGAGTGATTTAATGTTATCGTCGAGCAGTATCCAAAAAGACAGTCCTGGTCCTTAAAAACTGTAATCTTTACTCTCCCAGTGTGAGAGATTGAGCAGATGTAGGGGAGGATAATTTGTCTCTTCTCTCTCAGCATTCCTAAATGTGTATTTTAGTATACGTAACAAAGCCGAGACATTTAATCTGCATGAAAGCAGGCTCAAATTCATTATTCCTATTGAATAGAATACATAATCTGTTGTGTGCCCAGTTTTAATTGTTTCCTGTGTATTTTCCCTAGTAAATTTACAACATCAAAAGTGATGCATCTGTCTTACATGTTGAGATAATTGGAGGGGCGTGTGGGGAAAGCAAAGCAACCTGCTGGCTGCAGCAAGATTTTGCTCATTTTTAAATGAGATTTATAAAGATCTTGTACTTATGTGATTTGTGATCTGAAGGATACAAATTATAGCTACTTGAAGAATTCATTTTTCAATTAAAAATATAATTTTATCACTTCTTGCAGCACAGATACTTTGTTGGAAGTTTATTGAGGAGGCTTGTGAGTGTGAGTTTAACTATAACAACAGTTATATTGCTATCTAGTGATATTCTTTTGCACCTGGCTTTAGAAAAGTACAATAAAACGAGCCTTTCTTAGGAGAGAAAGGTTATTAAATCCTGCAATTAAGTTTCAGTGATTTTGATTCAGTGAAGCAGATGTGTGAGCTTAATTATACAATTGATGAGATTGCTGTCACTTCTACCAGCTGAGGATGGGACCCAAGGTGCCTGTCTATTTGGAGATTAGACAAATGTACCTTCGTGTATTTTTAGTGTGAAAGGGTGGGTTTAAGAAGTTTGACTGACAACTTCCACCTCTGACTGTCGGCATTGCCATGTCATAGCTCTTATCTTCCCCTACATTGCTTTTTCTCTAGTCTGATTACATATGCTTTATTCCTTCATTTGTTTTATGCAGTCTGATACAGTTTCTAGAATACCTTATTTGTCGAGAACGAGTCCCTTTTGTGACTCAGTGTCATCCACTTTCTCATGCCCTATTATTCCATCGTGACTTCATCTTTTTTCTTTTTTTTTTCTGTTTTGCCTAAAGAAAGAAAAAGAGATGATAACCCTTCCACTTGTGGCATCTTTTTCTTACCCTTGACCTCACAGAAGGTTGTGCAGAATGATCAATAGAAAGCACAGTAAGTGGTACAATACTGTCATTACTTTCAGTATTGACATAATAGAAAGAAGAAAGAATAGACAGAAAGAATGCTGTCTTTAAACTGTTACAAAGCAATTGTTGTGAAATGTATTTCCATAGCTACAGCTTAGAAAGCAATGTTGCCCTTGTCTTCCCCAGGCAGGCAGGATTATTATTTTATACAAAGAGAGCTAGCTATTGGATACAATTAATAAGATCATGCCTGCCAAGCATTTCTGGACATTTCAGATAATTATTTTGCTTGGAAGATCAGTTCTCAGGTTAAGCTTGTTACCTACTTTTAGTAAGAGATATATTTTTTTACCATGATTGCTATTCTCACTTTTATCTATTGCACTTCTGTCTTTGGGATGATTATCAAAATCCTTACCAAAGTGTATGGCTTCTCAGTGCAGTGGTCAAGCTGTGGAATCTGTTTTCTGCCAGTTATTTGTGTGTAGAATGTCTTTCTTCACTGGCATTGATTGGCAGCTGTGTCAATGGCTTCTGGGGGAAAAATAACAGAGAGAGAGATCCTCAATGTATGATTAATTTATTTTTATTTTACTAAAACAGAGAAAAGAATTAGCACACTACAACTGGCTGTTTATCCAGGAGCTTCAAATAAAATTCTTCCTTTGTTTGGAAACCTGCCAATCTATCTCATAGCTGTGGATAGATTTATTAATGCCTTGTTTTGCAGGGGTTAAGAGATGGAATGGAAAGCCGTGGTAAGGTCTGTAATGAGCTGCTCCAGGATGACTGGGGACACTTATTCTGAGCTGGTAGACTGCGTCCTAGAGCTCTTGAACACCCAAAAGCTGTACTCCCTCCCTCTTCTTGACACCACCCCTGACCCAAAGCCCAGAGGAGACAGGAAATGCGAAGGCACTTGCCCATCCATATCTCTCTTCCAAGAGAGCATACTCAGAGGAAAAGGAAGATTGGGCCCCCATGGTCACACGAAGTAGAATCTACATTTTTGTTTAATATTTACATTTTTGATCTACATGACCTGTTTGTCTAGAGCTTTTCCTTCTCTGAACCAAGATGAACCCAGCCTCTAGTTTTATTTTCCAATCTTAGCTTCCAAATTGACCTTCCTTCTGTTCTGAGTTCTAAGCCCTCTAGGAGAAAGGCGGGCTGTACAGTAACTTCTAGGCTCAAGCAATTCAGACTTGTCCACAATTAGAACCAAACACAGAAGGGAAGATCTTCCTTCAGGTAGTTTGTTTTCTAGGTGGATCCTCCCATAACTATTGAGTGGAAAAAATGGTACTGGAAATCCTTGCAATTTTTAATAGTTTTTCTGATCAATTTAGTTACTTACTGTAAATGCTTCTAGTCCCCTTTTTTCCTCCTTAATCTCTATATCCAGCATTAAGACTACATTATAAAGAAGATCAAAGACACTAATGCAATGTCTGGACAGTTGCTTTGTTCTGCTTACCATTTCATCCCTTTGAAGACTTAATTGCAATTTAAATTTGTAAACAAGTGTTTTCCAATTTTAAATAATAAGCAGTTCTTTGCTGTTTCTGTTATGCTTGCTATGCTGT
>VZTV01012189.1:0-11468 GCA_013400875.1 Anhinga rufa | reverse complement strand
TCGGGTCAAGTCTGGTTTGCATGTGACAGTAATTAGTGAGTATTCTCCTTTTCCTTATCTTCACCCATGAGCTCTTTCATCTTATTTTCTTCCCACGTCCTGCTGAGGAGGGGGACTGAGAGTGCAGCAGGGTAGGGACCTGGCAGACAGTCATGGCTAACCCACCAGAGACAGCAAAATGCATGCAAATCCTTAATCAGAACAGTAGTATTTTCCTTTGTTTGAGCAATGAGATAATTCAAGACACAGGAAAATCACACTCTGTATCTATGAGACACTTCTCTTACACTTCAGGGTATGATAAGGTCACATCCAATGGGGATGAGGCAATGAAGATAAATATATTTAAAAGTTTTAGCAACATCTCAATAGAAGCCTAGAAAAGGGTTGGAATTTTCTATGTCTATTCATGCCCTTCTGCACGATTGCTCAACAGTCCTGCGCAATTCATTATGTTCATTTTTAAGCTGTGCCAACAATTTCACATACTGCAATAAGGCCATTAGTCATAGAAGGCACGTGGAAATAGACTTTTCCATGTACATACAACTTATTGTACATACAATAAAATACGAGGACAATAATTCAATCCTACTTTTAATCATCTGATCAAATAAGCGAGGCTGAGGATCCCCTTCTTGAAAAACTGTTTTCCTCCTGAAGTGTGTATTTGACAGGTTAACAAGTTGCTGCATTTGGGGAAGCACTGAATACAAACTAAAAATCTCCACAATAGTGACAAAGTTCCTCAGGCTATAATTTAATTTCTTCTTCTTTTTTTTTTTAACCATGTAAACCAAGTAATTTGCACAGGGATTTATAACACAATGACGAAGTAGGAATGCACAGTACATTTCAGCATTGCTTCTGATGTTCTCTCTTTCTCAGTAAGAAAGGGAAAATAAGAAATCTTTCAAGTGGAAAGACTGCATCTGATGAAGCCAGGAGCTGAATGTGCTTCCTATGCAGTTGCGTTACATCTTTAACAGACTGAAGTCCTCATCTTTTCCACCATTTCAAGTTGATGAGTTTCTTGGAAACAGCAGCCATTAGCCAAAGAGTGGGCTCTTACTTTGTGTTACTGAAGGTTGTTTTAAGTCACCAGGTAAGAGATGTTTAGAAACAAAAAATGTTTTCTATTTGCTTGGCAATAGAAAGAAATTTATCAGGTGAAACTCCCTGCTGGTAGCTGGAGGAAGGCTATGCTCCACACTGCAGTCGCTGCCAGTCTCAGAGAAAAAAAAATTCCTTTCTCTTCTGAAATGTGGCCATCTGCTAAGCCAGAAGTGCCTAAGTAAGGCAGACCATTGAGCACCAGAGCATCTGATACCAGAAAAAGAACCAGCACACCTCATGCAGTCTCTTGACTACAGTTGTCACCCATATCTGATATTTATAGGAAGGCAAAAACCCCAGATGAAGAATTCAGCTTGAACTAGGGAGAAAACAAATACTTCCTGACCTCAGTAGATGACACACAGAATCCCAGGGCAGTACCAGAATGTCAATATTATCAAAGATTAACAACTATTAAATACTCTCCATCCATTTCTTACTACAAACTCACTCTAGTGGTAGTCCAAGGATTTGTACCATTAAGATTTCCACCCCTTATTCTAAGATTACCCTCAGATAATCTCCTCCTTTAACTCCATATAGAAGCAGTCCCACAAGTCATGCAGAAAGCTGTTCAGAATGGTTACAAGTCTTTTTGGCAATTTTCAACTTAATTGATTCAAAATTAATTAGTTTTGGACTCAGAATTAACCTTAAACTGAAGTGGTCTCCCTTTTTATATGTTTTATAGAGAAACTTGGCATATTCTCCAAATCTACTATCTGCTAGGCTAAACAACAAACTCTCCACTCTTTTTTTCATAGGAATGAATGTCTGAGGGCTGACCTGGCCATCCTAGGGATCCTTTTGCCCCTCTCCAGTTTGTTTTTGTCTTCTTTTAAACATCAAGGATCAAAACTATACCCAATACTCCAAATGAGGTCTTAAAACCAGCTTCTGTAATTATACTAATGCTTCTTTGTCTCTACTAGGAATTTAAAGTCTCATGCATCCCACAGCCATACAAGGCTTTCTTAGAGCTGAATCATATTGAATATCCATCCTTCTCTCTCCTACTCCACCCTCTCTCAAGAACAAGTTCCCAGGGTATTGCAAAAGTTCTTGCTCCTTTTCTCTAAAAATGCAACTGTGCACTTCACACTACTGCTTTCAATCCTCAGTTCAAAATATCTAATTATTTTTCTGTAAGAAAAAACAGTCCTCCACAGTAATTATATTAATCCCAGCTGTGTCATTTGCAAACTTCACAGCTAAATATCTGTATAACCAAGGAATATATTAAAAGGGTCAGTCCTAGCTTCAATACTCCTGGCTCCTCTCTTTAGCTTAGTACATCTTTATCTTGTAATCTCCATTATCATTTCCACCATGAAAGAGAAGGTCCTTATGGGGTTATAGATCAGTGTTTTACTTGACTCTTGATTATGTCCATGTAATTACCCTTTTTAAGAAGCTAGTTTTCTTCTAATAAAAATGTATTATATTACTTCTGAAATGACTGACTTTGGGGGTGTGTGGGGGTGTGTGTGTGAAGATTTTATCTTTATCCCCTTCCACTACCTTCCCACCCTCAGACATCTGTCCTCTTGAATGTCAAGACTTGATACTTTTGGCAGCAAATTAGGAAACATATACATTTCTGGGTTTTTTTCCCCCCATTTTTGAAGATAGGCACTGTATCTGCCACTTCTCTGTTCCCAAATTTACAGATTAATAAAAAAATCTCTTCAAACCCATCTGCAATTTCATGCACCAATTCTTTCAATAGCTGAGGAAAAAGCTTACCCAGGGGCCATGGTATTTTCATACTGAGTAGCCTAAATTTTCCTTCCACTCCAGATGCTGAATTTCCCTTACCACATTCACATTTTTACTACAGACTCTGACATTAACCTTATATACCATCCTTACTGAAAACAAAGTTAAGGCATTAATTCAGTATTTGTGTAGGATGAGATATGGCCCAACTTCCTTCAAATATAACATCTCTGCTTCCTCCAGAGGTGTTCTCTTTCTGCTTATGAGGCTGAAATTTTTTTCCCTCCACTACTTTTTTTTTTTCCTGTTTCATTTCAACTTTTTATCCATGACTAGACTCTGAGACAAGGGCTCCTTAGATATTCATGCTATCTTTGCATTCCATGTAGTTTCTAGATTTTCCCTTGCTTGGGGTGTTTACTAAGCTGGGGAGACCCGTTACTGTTCTTCATGGTAATTTCTTACTTCATGAAAACAAAGCTCAAGCTACACATCTTTGGCTGAAATCCTATGCCCTGTCTCCACAGTCAGCTACTATCACTTCAGTTTCAAGGTCAGCCAGATGTTTCTCTATGCCATCCTAACCAACCTTCTTTTGTACTGACAATATCTCCTATTTGTGTCAGAGTTTTCCTCTCCACCTGCCACCTACAAGTAATAGCCAGCAGCTAGAGTATTTCCAAAATTTGTATGGGCAGCAGATCCAAGTTAAACTAAATTTATTATGATGGACCAACGCAATATTAACCTCACCACGGCTATTTCCAGCAAGCCACCTCTCTCACTAAGACAAATAGCTCTTTCTCACAAGCGTACAACAACGTCAATCAGTTGTGAATAAGCAGGTCTGATTTCAGTCTCAATGCACCCAAGAGAAACAATGAGGTTCACATTCTACAGTCCAAAGGCATATCTGGATGCAAAAATAGTTTAGGTTTAGAACTTCATAGATCCTTGCTGAAACTAATCACTCTCTTAATCAGGACTCATCTTTACATCTTGTTTGTGTTTTTCTTGAATTTGTGATTTATCCCTAGCATTACTCTCAATTATGTTAGATTAAATATTAAATTATATTAATTATATATCTATATTAAATTATCTAAATTATCCCTAATATTATTCTAAACTAACTTATTAAAAGGTAACATATAACACAACAAAAACTAAATAATTTTGCAGCCCTAGTATTTTTAGCAAACATTATGATAAACCACAAAGCAGTCACTTCTACTGAAGAAGCACTTTTCTCTCCTTTACATTGCTCAGGTTGGTACACTAGCACCAAATTAGTGTCACAGTATCCTACTTCCAGTCTGAACAAAATTAGCCTGTACTATATCAAAAAACCACCTCCCATGCACAGGGTGCATAACACAGCTGCTCTGCACCTTGCCAAACAACAAATCCCTTCTCCTGGAGAAGCAGCTACTTAACTTTAAAGCTTTACCTATTATCTCAGCTTGCAGCCACAATGCTGCTATTAAAAGTTGGAAATCACAGAATCACAGAGCGGTAGGGGTTGGAAGGGACCTCGAGAGATCATCTCATCCAGCCCCCCTGCGTGAGCAGCACCCCCAGAGCAGGGGCACAGGACCGCGTCCAGGCGGGGTGTGAATGTCTCCAGGGAAGGAGACTCCACAGCCTCTCTGGGCAGCCTGGGCCGCTGCTCTGGCACCTGCACAGCAAAGGGGTTTTTCCTTACATTCAGGTGCAGCTTCCTGTGTTCCAACTTGCACCCATTGCCCCTTGTCCTGTTGTTGGGCACCACTGAAAAGAGTCCAGTCCCATCCTCCTGACACGCGCCCTTCAGATATTTGTAAGCATTGATGAGATCCCCCTCAGTCTTCTCTTCTCCAGGCTGAACGAACCCAGGTCTCTCAGCCTTTCCTCATAAGGGAAATGCTCCAGTCCCATGGTCATCTTGGTAGCTCTCCGCTGGACTCTCTCCAGTAGTTCCCTGTCCTTCTGGCACTGGGGGGCCCAGCACTGGACACAGCACCCCAGCTGCGGCCTCCCCAGGGCAGAGCAGAGGGGCAGGACGGCCTCCCTCGCCCTGCTGCCCACACTCCTGTTCATGCAGCCCAGGACACCGCTGCCCTTNTTCATCCAGGTCATTGATGAATATATTGAACAGGACTGGACCCAGCACAGAACCCTGGGGAACATCACTAGTTAGAGGTCTCCAACCAGACTCTGCACCTGGCAGGTAGTGAGGAAAGACAGAACAGGTCAGGAGCATCCACCTCAGCAAACAGAAGCTGTGTGCCTGGGGAAAGAGTTTGAGTCTGGCAGCTCAATGGGCAGCAGGGCAGCCCTGCCTTATGCAGCGGTGGGAAGAAGTGCCCCAGCTCCATGGCCCTATGTAGCTCACTTCAAGTGCTCTGTGCTCGGTGGTCCTGCAAAACAGACTCAACCTGCTTCTACTGCAGTCAGTGCACAGGTTACCCAGCTCTCACTGCCTCACCTGAAAGACCAAACTGATGAACGAGCCACTCACTTTTTATTTACAAATTCAGGGAGTTTAGCTGCATTTTTTTTTTTTTACTTGCATCATAGATCTCAGGCTGATCTTAGTCTGATCAGCCCAGGCTCTGCATGGCTGCAATATACAGTCTTCCACACACCCCTCTGTGGGCACTGCAGTCCAGGGCTCATAGCAGGACCCTTAACAAAACAAAGGAAATGAACACTTTAATGGCAGGTCAATGCAGATGGTGTCTGCTGGCACATGCTGACATAGTTTCAGAAGTCATGGAACTCTCTAGAATTCAAATATTAGAAGTGTACAAAAATGCTGTGCAGTAACAGTTTAGAGATCACAAAAACCACATGAGCAAAGTATTAGAAGTACCTCTGTTCTGGGAAAGAATGCTTTCTCCTGTCTTGAAGGCCAACGCAAAAAGGGGATGTGAGAAATAGTGACCCTGTTTTGGGAAGGAAGGTCTTGGGTGGGAAGATTTAGGTCACATCTGTGGCATTCCAATTATGCCCCCACAAAGTGAAGAACTTTGGCAGCACTTTCAGAGGAAAAAAAATGCAGGAAGCCAATAGTTTTAAGACTATCTCATTCTGACTTTGGGAATTAGGAAGACTGAGGAAGGAAACTTCATGAACTACCCCTCTCAAGTTAGTGCGCTCACAAAGAAAGTCAGAGACATCTTTCCACCCTGTGAAGAGCAAGATCTCCACCCCATTTCCTTCAATCATCTCGCTGATTTTGCACACCCACCTTTCACACTTCACAACAGACCTGTGGTCCACCGCAGCCCTTTGGAAGGACATACGTCATCTCTGATGCCACTCTCAGCCTGTCCATATTTCAGTTGCTCATCTTTGTCAGTCCCCTGCTCTGTGCCAGTTGCGTACCCATCAGGGCTCAGATCTATACAGGACTTTGGTTTACTTCATACTTGTACTGCATCTCACACAGGATCCCAACCTCAGCCAGGGCATCCTGGCATCACTGTAGCTTGAATGCTACTAGTAAATTTCTCCTTAACACCTGGATTTCAGTCTTGGCTAGACAGTGAGGCCCAGCAATAGAGTTGAAGCCTAGAGTGCTTTCAGAGAAGAATTAAGAGTGTGAGGGTGCACAGACTCCATCAGCTCAGACCTAGAATGATTTTCTCATCTGCTATATTGCCCATGATTTCTGCTGCATCTCTTCCTTAGGCCGCACCTGCTGTCTTACTTCCCTGGCTTTTTTACCTCTTCTAGATATTCACACTTGCCATCTCACTTGTCTCCTTCCTTCCCACCCCTTCTGATCCCCACCTAATGTTTTCCAAAGCACTACGGAAACACCAACTCATTCTTGTACTCCTTCCTCCCTCTTTTCAAAGGGCAACTGTGACATCTCCAGATTCACTGATCTAACCACAGATAAATGCTGTCATTCAAGCCAAGATGGTGAAAGGAAAACAGAGCATGTGGGTGCAGGTAGCACAGAGGAGCTAGGAATGGCCATATCTCTTCAGAAAGTAAGAGTCCTTCACTAGCAAGCTATGTCCCAAATGCCAGTGCAGCTGTGTTTTGTCACCTATGTGGTTTAGCCCCAGTCAGCAACTAAGCACCATGAAGCTGCTCACTCACTCCCCCTACCCCAGTGCGACTGGGGAGAGAATCAGAAGAGCAAAAGCAAGAGAACTTGCAGGTTGAGATAAGAACCGTTTAATAATAAAAATAGAATAGTAATAGAAATAATGGAAATGATAATATAATGAAAAGGAAAATAACGAGAGAAAGAAAGTAAACCTGAGAGGGGAAAAAAAACACAAAACAAACAAGTGATGCAACCCCCGCCAGTCCCCGAGCTGCGATCGCTGCTTCACCTGGCCAACTCCCCCCAGTTAATATACTGGGCATGATGTCATATGATATGGAATATCCCTTTGGCCAGTTTGGATCAGCTGTCTTGTCTATGCCCCCTCCCCTCCCAGCTTCTTGTGCACCCGGCAGAGCATGAGAGGCTGGAAAAGCCCTTGACTAGTACAGCACTACCCAGCAACAACTAAAACATCAGTGCATTATCAACATTATTCTCATACTAAGTCCAAAACACAGCACTATACCAGCTACCGTGTAGAAAATTAACTCTATCCCAGCTAAAACATGACATCACCCAGGCTGCACTCAGCATTGATGAGGAGGCAAGAGACCCTCGTTCCCCGGGACCTCTGTGTATCAACCTGATATTACAGGTTTCTGCTATTATTCAGTTCTAGGAAACCTCGCAGGGCAAAGGGAGACTGAGTCAGCAAATTTGCCTAGAGAAGCGATTCAGGACGACATCACCACGTACATCCGCAAGGCTTGATGCTCTCACAACATGCTAGGGAAATCCCTTGGCAGAGGACTGGGAAAACATGAAGACAACTTCCCCAATCTTCTGATTCCCTTTTATTCACTTGGCTGACTGTTGTCACCACCTGCATTTCTAATGCTCACAGCCAGAGGCAGCTACACTCCCAAAGGCAGGAGAAGTGTACCTCTCAAATGGGAGGTTAAATATGGCTCGCCTCAGCTTAAGCAACGTGAGGTCTTGAAGTCTTTTTGAATCAATGAAAGACAGATAGTGAAAAGAAATAAAGCATCCAAGCATGAGGAATGTAGAACATAAATACTCTATAGCTGTAGTAAGAGGATCATGATAGGTATCAGACACCTGATGCTTGGCACAGTGTCTGACTGAAGTTCTAAATACAAATCCTCTTCACTCATGGATTTGAATCAAGATGGTGTGACTGCTAACCACTGGCCATCTTTGGCAGCAGACTCTTTTTGAACCTAGAGGAGATGAATGGATGGATGGACGGACAGAAAGAAGGTTTAGGCAGAGCAGCCCCATCTCCTAATTTCCCACACCCAGTATTTGCGACTCAGAAGTCCCAGGACAAGTCTTAGCTTTCCTCTTTAGACAACACAAGCAGGTGCTTGGCTGCTTGCGAGTTTGGGGCAGGACGGGTCTCCCCAATGACATTGCCCCCATCCTCCTGCATTTCTGCCCAGGGCTGTACCCAGAGAACATGATCTGGCCTCTGAATGTGGCAGTACAGAGCTGCTGCCAGGCTCAGCTTAAGACCCAAGGCACAAATATGAAGTAGCGGCAGAAAGCAGAAGCATGTCTCCCACTTCCCACTGCCAGACCTCCTTCGATATCACACAAGAACAGGAATGCCTGCTCTGGAAAGCTGACATCTGGATGAACCACCCACACACACTGACATAGTTTTACCACCAACAGAAAAATCACCTCCACCCTGACTTCATCAGTTTTCTACCACTGCTTGTCTCATGATGACACAAAAGTCGGTTGAACACATTTAGTCTCTAAGGACTGTTATTTAATAGAGGACTACCTGTTGCAATTCAGACGTGCACTGTAACCTGGTTCCAGCAGCGATCCCAGAGTGAGGCTGCTGGTACTTGCTCCATCCGCAAGCACTAAAGAAAACAGCGTATTGGTATGTTAAACCACACACCACCTTCACACGTGTCTGTCAGTAGTGGCCTTCACAAGGGAAAGGAGATGGCATTCAAGTGGTGATTTCCATGATTCACAGCAAATAACACAAAAACAGTTAAGGTAGAATTAGTCTCCCCTACCATTAGATACCTGATAGCTGCTCAGCCTAACTGGTCACCTAAGTTCTCACTAAACAATGGGGAAGAGAAGTATCCAGAGAAAATAGTTTCTCTCTGAAACCCATTCATCTAGTTTAGGGTGAGATAAATAATCCTCTGGAGATGACTTGCTTTCCTCATGGAGTACGGAGAAAGCCTAGAAGCAGCCAGTGTCTACAAGTCTGAAAGAAGGTGTGATAACTTGCACTGCTAGGAGTCTCCAGCAGCATAGCTGTCCCTGCTCAAGCAATACTGCAGCTAAGGGGTAACTTCCATTTTGACAAAAACAGCAGCAGAGCTGTAAGAAGCTCTCTCAAAGGAGCTCCGCAGATAGCCTTTGGTGCAGTATTAAAACTTGACATTTACAAAAACGTCAGCTCCGGACAAAATCACAATGTTGTTCCACAGAAAAGCTTGTGGGACAAGTGTCAAAAAGCTTGAAAACCACTGGCCTAGTCAAGGGGTCACTGCATGGAACTAGGAAGATTTGCAATCTGTTTCTTACCAATTACTGGACACTTTGGTGGTGATAATGACATTCATGTGTTTTGGAGTAAATTATTAATTCCTGGAACAACTTATTGGGGAAAATGATGAATGGTACATCTGGTGCTTTTTCATCCAAAACTTGCTTACTCAACAAATACTTGATTAATACAGTCCTAAGCTGTGGGTTGTAACAATTCCTTTTAATACCAAAAGACTCTGCTTTTCATAAGTAGCCAACCAGAAGACTGGGCAACATTTTGTCACACAGGATGTTTCAAGATCCCCAGCTCAAGCTGTTGTGGAATAAACAGCTGATTATACTAGAAGTCCCACGGCTCATTCAGATCCATTTTTTTAAATATACAAACAATGCTGAAAACCAAAGACCAAGACACGTCGGTCTTAACATCAACTGCAGAGAACAAAACAAGAAATTTTCTAAGACTTATGGACAGATTCCAGCACAGAGACTTCATATTTGCCACCATTCTTTCTGCAGTAGTTGGAAAAAGTTACGATATACATCAAACCCAGAAACAAATTGAAAATAGAAACTGAGACAGTAAGTATGTAGAAACCTGAAAAGGACCTATTATGTAATTATTGCTACTGGCACAAGAGAAACTGAAACAGATTATTTCTATGTCAGTGTCAAATAGGAGAAGCTGCAAACAGAGTACTCCTTCATACGCAGACAACTGTAAGTGGTAGCAGAAGGTAATTTAAGCAGGATAAATAAGCAGCAGAAGTACCGAACTATAGTATGGGTAGGCATCAGGATATGAAAGAGGATGCCCAATTGCAACATATGCATGTTGCTACTCATTCTGAAATCAATGCAATTACACCAAATGAAAATGAACAGTTTTTGCCCAGGGCTGGAAATCAGATCTGTGCTCCGCAGCCCATCCCTGCACAGTAGCACTTCATTTAATAATTCTCAAGCTACCTCCTGCTGCTAAAAATAATAATGTTGAAATGACAGCAGGGTAAAAAGAATTATGAGATTCTTTGAGAAATAACAAGCCATATCCAATCTACGGAGTGGCACTGCTTTCCTTTCTGCCTAGGGAGAGGATTACCTGCAGGATGACCTGCACCTCTGTGGGAGGGCATCGCACTGCACAGCTCTGCTTTTGCTACTTTCAGTGCTATACACGTGGAAACCCGCTGCTTTGCCTTAAGTCCCATTCATCTTTCCCTATGGCAGAGGTTCTAACTGAATGCTGCTGCAATAAGGACAGGGCAAACAGCCTTCATCTCACAATGAGCTCAGATCTGCCTGCAGCTATAGACCACCCTCAAGCACCCCCAAAAATGTCAGGAGGAGGAAGGATCCATAATGAATTGGATGTTGTAGACTAGAAAGTGATGATATTGTAATAAAGACAAAGATATGAGCACACTGTCAGCAGCAGGATTGATGCTAAAATAGAAAGAAATAAAAAAAGGCAACTGGAGCAACCAATTAATAGAAGGAATTAGAGCCTGAATAAAGTAAGACTGTTTACACAGGAAAAGAGGTGGCCAAGAGAGACAGAACAAGAAATAGATGAGAGAAAGCAGACTGGAAACCTGTGTTCTCCTCACTTGCAAGTGGAAGGGGAGATGTATAGAAAAAAATTACATCATACGCAAAACTGGTAAAAGAAAACGCTCCATCACACAGTGCAGAACTAAGCACAGAGCCCCTGACCTCAGAAGTGACAAATAAAGGCCCAGGTGTGGAGAGGGAGCGGTGCATTTGGTCTCAGGAATGTGTTGGGAGGGCTCAATGCCATGCCCATTCCTCTCCACCCAGAACTAATGTTCCTTTTCTTCCAGCTGATCTGGTCCTATCTGGATAATAGTTCTCTCCCCTTCAGAACAGCTTCCCTCCCAAGCATCCAACTCCTCTACCCAAGGACCCTCTCCTGTCATCATACTAAAGACCAATTGGGAACCCTCAAGAGACAGTTTAAAGGACTGGGAGCCAGGATGTAAGGCTGTGTTAAGAGAATCATAGAATGCCCTAAGTT
>VZTV01012181.1:0-13255 GCA_013400875.1 Anhinga rufa | reverse complement strand
CTGAGGAGCCCCTTGCGGGCGAGCGGGCTGCCCGCGCCCCGGCTCGGCCCCGGCGGGCCCGCGCGGGGGGGGGCTTCTAACGTGCCCCAACCGCTGGAAGCCCCTCTTCCTTCCACCGACATCCGTCCCGGCCCTCCCTGCCCCCAGAAACAGCAGAAACGATGCTAAGAGGGCACTTAATTCCCTTTCAGTGGGATATTTAGACTTGTTTAACTGTGGTTTACAGCTGCTTTTGGTGGGCCGGGTTCTTGCTCGGTAGATTCTGCGCTCTCGTAAACTGTGAAAGTTGGAGCGTTTTGATGCTGGAGATCCAAAATAACATCGCATTGTTGTTATCGGTCCATTAATCTTGCAACCAGCTCATTTATAGGAGGAACAGTAAAGCAGAAATGGGGCGGGGGAGGTTGCAATTTGCAAGGCAGTTTTTAAAGCTGGGTATAAACTGCATGTTTTCAGTGAAGTAGAATAACGATCTGCTTAATTAACATTTACTTTATTCTGTGGTTTTGTAGTTTGTTTGGTTTCTTTTTCCTCTGTCAGGTGGAAATTGAGACACTGATCTTGTAGATGATGGATAAGGCCTAAGGGTGTCCTGTTGCTCTGATGGGTAACTAGGAAGAGCTGCAAAAAAAGAGTGAGGCTGTCTTAACACAGAGTGAATATCCCTCAAGCTAAGGTCATGAAGTTAAAATTACTTTTTTTCTTCTTTTTGTTTTGTCTTGGAAGCTCTAAGTGCCAGGACCCATGAATAAGATGGTTTCTTCTTCTCCAGCTTGCGCTAGCTGGGAGTTCCTATCCTGCTTCAGCGTGTTTGAAGGAAGCTTCTGGCTTCCCTTTATTTATGAGCTAGATAGTGAGTCCCCAAACACTGTCAAAGACAGTGGCTTGGAAGTATTCCCAGTAGCTATCAGTGGAGGCAGATGTGTTTTGTGGACAGGGTGTTAGCTACGGGCCTCAGTTGTACCCCAAGGCTTTTATGGCAGGCTCTTGCCAGTGAGTCCTTATTGTACGTATCGGGAGACCCACAGTGAGTGTTGCTGCAGCACTGCTGCCCTCAACCATCAGTAAGCTGAGAATGGAAGAATAACAATGATTTTGAAGTACAGGACTGCACGGCACAAATAGAAACTGTTTAGCTTGTCTGTCCCTGGAGGAAACCCATGAAAACTTCAGTGTGACTAAGGTCAGTTGATCATGAAGAGTTCTTTCCCTTCTTGATCCCATGACTTTGTTTTGGTGTCTTCCTCAGGCTTAAAGGGGGAAGAAGAAGAGAGAAAGGAAAAAAAAAAAAACCAAACCAGAAAGACCTAAACCTATCATTAAGGCTGCTTCATCATGGTAGACGTTGCACTAAGTTATTCTTTAATTCAAATGCTTTGCTTTTAAATTCCAGCCCCGGGATATGGGTCTTCCCAAGTCAGTGAGAAACATCATCTGAGGGCATAGTGAAGTGATAAGTAGCTGTCGTTTGTTGCCAGGAAAACCCACAAGCATATTTGGCACAACAAATTCTACCCCTGCACCACATTCTGCTACTTTCGTACTTGCCAGAAGTGTTCTGTGGACCTCTTTGTAAAAAGGATGACCAGAATGACCTGGACTTTTGAAAGAGAGAAAACTACACTTGGGGGAGAGAAGGTATGAGAAATATGAGGCCAGGTTTTTTTATTGCAATAAAATTGCACAATGTTTTTCTTAACTGTGAAACAGTCTGTCATTATGAAGCAAGCTTCATGACTTGCAGTATTTTCTCTTTAAACAATGCTGAAGCAGAATCATGGAGGTGAGATGAAACTCAGGCTTTGGATAGGGACATGGTTCCACTGGAACCAAGAATGTGCTTGGCTTTCAGTTAGCTCATGTGTCTTCTACCCTCTTAGAGGACCAGCCCTCCAGAATAGAAGTGTGGGAAGAGACCATAATAATCTTGCTTCTGGAAAAATAAAATGACAAATAGACAGGGATTTCAAGCACATGACTTTCTTTAAAAAAAAATTTTTAAAAAGTCTTTAAAAGAAGAGTTCTCAAAGGGCACAATGGAAAGAAAATGTTTCAGGAGGATATTTTTGTAATTTTGTAAAACAAGAAAAAAATACTGTGCTTTATCTATGCAACTAATTATGTTCTTGCAAGCTTAGTGCTAGAAATGGGAAAGATGAGATCATAACTCACAAGATGTTCATAAAGAAATATAATGCTTTTTTAAGGGAATGGCACTATAGTTTTACTTCTGAGTTCTAGTCACAGCTTCTGAGAAGAATTTGCAGAAGGGCCCTTCTCACTGTCTGCCAGAACAGTTTCATTCTGAATGATGATTAGAAAAGCCCAGCACTTCCATTAATATTATTGTTTATTAGAAAAATCTGGATGTGTGCAATGACTTTAATACTCATAATTTCTTTATTATGGAGCTCTTTTGGAAAAAAAAATTACGAACAGTACTGCAAGTTGCAGCCCTCCTTGTCATGAGTGTCTTCGGGTGCAAAAGAAGTGGGGCAGGATGCTGTCTGAGGCCTCTTTCAGGTGCATCTAGCTGCTGCTTTTGTCTAAGCCTGTTCAAAAATTTTTACAGTAAGGCTGCTGGTGTCTTGCGTATACCTAAAAATGTAGACAGACGGGTTAGACAGCTTAATAGTTCTTGGGTATCTTATACCTTGTTGTGTGTCGAATCTAAATTGGGGATTCTGATGGTCACTGCTAGCTGAGACATTTCTTGTTAAAAGTAAGAGTAACTAGATAATCATTGCAAGCTATATGTAATAACTAAAGATCAGAGGTTCAAAGGGAAAGGAAAATGAGCGCTTTTTCCTAATCTTGGAAGATCTTGCTGCATGTGAAAATACAACACGCTGAAATAGGTGTGAGAAGCTTGTACTTGCTCTGTGCTGGCACTAGGCTGTCCGTACTGCTGCTCTTCTGTGTGTGGTAAGGCTGGCAGGAGGCACTTGCTCCACAGAGTGGAGTACGGTGGGAAGAGGATCTTGGAATGATCTCTGCTTTTGCTTACATGTTTTTAAAGGCTTTTCCCATTCACAAACCAAATGCTCTACAACTCTTAGTAGCCAGTTGAGAAAGCTGGCAAGCCGTTGCTGGTGCTGTGAGCGTTGTGTGCAAACGTGAGCGTTGGAAAGAGAAGAGCATCAATGGAGCTTCAAACAAAGTTCAGAGCATCCAAATATGACTTGAGCCGAGGAAGCTATTGTGTGAGGAAATCTTGCCTGTACTTCTTAATCTAACCATTTCCTGCCATTCTTAATCCTCTCCAACTGTAATCCAAAATAACTATAGTGATTGGCCTGTTTACTCATTCGTGTCTGCCTGCAGTACACATGCCTTCCAGCACCGTGCTCTTCTTGGGTCTAAACGCTTCCTTTAGCCCCCACCGTGGACCTGGGCAGTTCTTGGACCCCATCTGCCTCCCAGCCTGCGGTGGCGGATGGGCACGTCTCCTCAATAGGTACATTTGAGGATCTTGTTGTTGGCAGCTGTGCTGGGGGATGACAGAAAGGGTAGGGCTGCCTGTGTTTTTCTTTCACCTTCTTCCTTCTTCATATTAAGCAAATCTTTCGCTAGTGGAGTAGGTGGGTGGTAAAGGGCATCTCTGTCTCACTGTTGTTCTTGCCCTTTCTTCCTCCTCCGTACTAAATGGTGCTGTTTCACTGGTGAAGCAGCTTGTGGAAGAGGATCCACCTCCTTTACGGTACTGGGCTTTTGGTAGGGATGTCACTGCGGGCAGCAGTCTGCAAAGCCTGGATCCTGGTGTCAAAAGTGAGTCTTCCCAACAGCCTTTCTCTTCTCAGTTGATTTATTACTTCAATAGACGGAAGGGTAAGAACGTTTACCTGTGGGAGTAGGTGTGCAAACACCCAACAGGCGACTAAAGAAAGGTGCAGAACTGAAGTAGCACAACCACCTTGGCAGTGTAGGGATGGCTGGACTGGCACTGGGAGAGGGCGGGCAGACGCGTTTGGCACTTGTTCTCCCAAAAGCTAAGGGAGCTAACTTTACTCTTCTTTGGCATACTGCGGGGAATTTCTGTTAAAAGAAACTGATATTCCAGTTGGAGAACAGAAGTAAAATTCTTAGGTGGCTAACGAACCCTGTGGGGATGTGGCCTGCCGCGTACTTAATGGCTGTCACAGGCAGCGGAGGCCTTTCACTGAGCTGAGCATACCTCAAGATTTTTACGTGTTCAAAGGTAAAATAACACAATGCAAAACAGCTAGGAGTTAAAGGTAGCCTTAGAAATTAAATACTTGCAGGTATTAAATATTTCCAAGTAAAATTGCTAACAGCTTAGGGTTTTTTTATCCTTGTAGAGATATCTGCTTCTCGTGTTTAACTTTGGCAAACAAGCATCAACCACAAAAGGAGGTTAATGTGTCTGCACCGTTAATTGCGCTTTTTGCCAAGACAGTAGATCAGCACTTTTATGAAAGATCAACATTGTAGGACACCCAAGTTGTCCAAAAAGTTGTAAAGAAGGCTAGGCTAGTTTTGTATTATCATATTAGGATTTGGAAATCAGGGTGACTAGTCTCAGGTAATCTAAGGAAAAACGGCCCTAATAATTCCTCAGATGCCAGTTGCAAGAGAAAGACGCGGAAGGCTAGTTTCTGGCTTGCAGGTGTGTAGTTGCAGGAAGCCATGAGAGTTTAACGCTGATGGCTGAGGTGCTGCTGTACAGACGTGCTGCAAATAATTCTGTTTGTGGGTGTTGTGGGTATATCCTATGACATTTAACATGTGATAGTTGATTGTAGCAAGGTAGCTAACCAGGCAGATTTTCTCCTATTCCAGTGTCTCTCTCTGGTGTTTGCACGTGTGTATCTTCTCTGTAGGAACGGTAGTAATAATACTTAAATGGTTCTTCTGGGTTGAGTTTGTGTTGCTGTTGCAAGGGCAGGTGTTGAGCAGGGATGCACAGGAAGCACCAGAAGCTTGTTGGGAATGCTGCTGCATTAAAGCAGGGCAAATGAGATAGATGAGCTTGAGCTTTGAAGCGCACTCTGACAATCCAAAATGCTCGTCTTGAGTGCAGTTTAGAGTCTCTGGAATTATATGGAGGACCCAGCCATTAGATTCTATAAAACAAATTCTGTCCTGTGTCCTGGAAGAGTGTTACGGGTGATAGCTTTCAGATCACTTGTGGTAGCACTTCTGCTGTCTCTTAAAGGTTTCCCCAAGCAGTGGTGTCAAAAATCATGAGACACTTGTCAGCACTGTTGATACTACTCACAGCCCCGGGGGCAGCAGATGGCTTGTGTGTCTTCCTAGCGCTCTAGTAGAGTGGAAATTAAGACTGCTGAGTGGTAGTAGTTTAGTCCATTTTTCATGTGATCTGGGAGCTTCTGGTATGGATTGAAGCCTTCTGAAGACGTACAATTTTCAAAGTAGGAGGGTGAGTATTGGTTGTGGTTGGTGCCGGCTGGACAGAGGCTGGCATGACTGGTATGCCTGCCTCTTCCCAGCACAGTCTGGAAGCAGTGCTCCAGTAAGATGTCTGGTCAGGGCAAACACTGCTTCCAGTGTCTGGAACCAGGACTGAGTTTTAACATCCAAAATGCTGTATTAGATTATGCTATTAAGTGCTACTAAGCCCTGTTTTTTTAAGTTAGGTTTTTTTTCACATTTCAGACATAATCCAGTGACTTTGAATTTTTTGCATTTAACCCTTCAGAGTTGCTCCTTAGTTGTGTAAGGTCCTGAGCTTCTGTTAAAGTTTTACCTAGCTAGATGGAGAGGTGGAGGTGTGATAGGGATTTAAGTCACCTGTCTGAAAGAGCAGGAGGAGAAAGTAACCAAATTTTAAACTAGTGTTAAAATAGCATAGCAGAAGTTGCTGCCAATAGGATCGTGTGTCAAATGTGGCAATTTGAACAAATAGTTTGCAGCAAGTGTCTGTAGTAAGAACCTGTATGTCCCTGCTGTGAAGCAAAGCTAGCAAAAAAAAAAGTTGTGGAATATGAGCACAACGGAAGAATGGCACAGGGAACCTGTAAAAACTCCACAGAGGTTTACAGAAACTCCTGGCCTCTCTCCCCTCCAAACCATGCTCATCTCTTCTTGAAGAGAAGAGGAGGAAAGATGGTCCCAGCGGTCCAAAGACCAACTTCAGGGGCTTGAAAAACAAAACTGAGAGAGGTGGAGCAGGGAAATGCAAAGTGTCGAGTGTTTGGTGCTTCTGGTTTTCACAGCGGTGTCTTTTTCAACGCAAGGCAACTTTAAAAAAACCCCGAATATCAAGATAGATAGATAGTTCTGACAAGCTGCTAGCTTCAATGCTTCCAGTGAAGCCTGGCATTGCTAGTCCTTTAAGAGTAAGTTAATACTTAGTTATAATGTCAAATTGAAAAATTACAGATGACATAAGTGCATCTAGCTGTGCTTCTAGAATACACCAGATGTTTCTCAATTGTTTGGCATCCAGCTTTCACTTCTGGTGACATATTCATGGCTGATTTGTTCTGCTGAAAGCAGAACCTAAACTACTACGCTTAGTTTTAGCCATTCTAAAAATATTTGTAGGCTGTGCTCCTTCTGCTGTCTTAGATTCATGGACAGAGGAATAGCAAAGTGAGCCCAGTTTTGAATACCACATGTGAACATAAGCTAGCTGATTCAGTTCATTTAAGAAAAACTTCAGGGTGGTTGATCTTCAAGGTAGCATTTTTCTCAGAGTTTCTGTATCAAATTGTATTTTAAACTGGTTTTAGATATTAAAGCTCTCAAGCCAAAGTACCAGTTGGACAAAATGCATGGAAATGCCTTCCAGTGGTCACTGCAGAAGTTTTATTGCTCTTCAAACTTGCAGTTAAGAGATTTCTATGGAAATATTACTTGGCCCAGGGTACACACACCCCCCCCCCCCCAAATTTGGCAATAAATCGTAACTTTAATGAGAATGTTGATGTGGTACTAATTAGTGCAGTTGTCCAATGAAACTTCTTTAATGACATTTAAATCAATTGCCTTTATACGTTTCTGCTTTCAAGGCTGGTATTAATAGAAATCTGAAAGTCTTTTTAAGAAAGATTCAGGTGCACTTCAGAATTTAACTTCTCACTATTTTCACTTCAACTGCTACAGTTTCGTCAGAACCCAAATTCGTACCTCCCTGGAAACAGTATAGCTCTTACCGTAGAAAAATTACAGAAAATGAAAAAAACCTAACTTCTCCACAGGGTTAAGTCTCTAACTGGTTTTTAAAATGCTGGCTATTAGCTGTGCAGCAGTTAGAAAGAACACCCTGGCTAAGGACTGTCCTTCTCCATCTCTTCTTTTCAGAGGGTAAAAAAAGAAGTCTGTATGTGATAACCACCTGTTAGGTACCTTGAGGGCTTCAAGGGAGTCTGGTTTGCTTTACAGCTTTTTCAGATTTGCTTTACGCGTGTAAGGAAACTGGATGCATGACCTCTCTCCTTACCTCCCACAGTGGGAAATCTTTTAGTAGTTCTCTGTATGAACTTGGATGACAGCTATCCTTTAAAAATAGCGCAAGGGTTTACATATATTGGAATATATATTTTTCACTGTGCTCAGGGTACAGTAACTAAGTTGTCTTGATCTCCATACATGGAGAACTAGATGATGAGAGATGTGAGAAAGCAGAAGAGGACTCTATTCTGAGAACGTAGTTGGATGTCGTACTTAGGTGAAGCAATTCCAAGGAAACCGCATCACTTTCAGCTCTTTGGTTTTGCCTGCTGCCATTCCCACAATGGACAATTTGAGTCATTCTTAGTGTTTGATACTTTTTTTTTTAATGAATGGAAAATGGCATCAAGGAAAATGTAGGTATGGTCTGGAAATGCTATGCACCCAAGCTAGGATTGCTAGTTTTCTTTCACTGTTCTGTTGCATTTGCTGGAGCGTGTTCATCTTGTATTGGGGAAGTATTTAGCTGGGGCTTTTTAAGATGTTTAGACACTTCAGGTGTCTAAAGAGTATTTTACCTTTCCTCAGTCACTGTGAGGTGATGCACTTTAAGTGTAACTGCTTTTTCTGTCCTTCTAAACCAGACTGTTTTCCGGTACAAAAACCCCTCCTGTGGCATTACCTTTTTGAAGAGCACTGGGCATCCTAAGTTTTATTTCTGCTTCTCGCTGCAGCTGTTGCTCTGTCATACTGAAAGAAGTGTAAAGTTTTCGCTGCATGTACTCTTAACAGAGACTGACTGCTATGCATCTGTGAAGATAAGCTAAAGGTNTATATGTATTTTTACAAACATTTTTGTATGTATTTTCTACATGCATTTACTATATATAATAACTTATGCAGTCCCTCACGAAGAGTATGTTGTTAATAAGGGTATTGCAAAGCACGCAGTAAAAGTAGGTCAGATTCTTGCCTAATGCTCACATGAAAAATAACACTGATATTAGGAGATATTAGGAATACGAGTAGAAAGTGCTTCCCTGATAATTATCCGAAGGTAGCTACTTGTACTTTTGTTCCCATTTCTAGGTTGCACTTTAACAACCAGTAGGGTAGGCAAAAATAAGTGTAGCCATATATTACTGCTGTTCCTTTAATTCCCTTACAATAAGGGAAGAAGTCTTGCTTCTCTTAAGTTTCGGCATTGTGGGTTTTTTGCCAAACTTAGAAAGGGGAATAGTGCCTACAGCAGTGCAAAACCCCACAAGCCAAACAGTATAAATTATAGGAAAAGGTGGCTAAAATAGAATAAGTTATTTATCTTATGGGAGATAAATAGGTAGTGAGTCTTTGAGGATAGCTGTTCAATAAAAATAATTTTAAAACAAGCAAGCAAGCAAACAAACAAAAGCCCTTCATCTAGTCTTACCTAGGACACTTTACCTAGCGTCTTTCTTGCCAAGCAGATGTCTCTCTTCATAAAAACAGTAAAGCAACTATGAGCTGACTTCTATTTCCTGGCCTTATCTGAAATGGAATAGTACTGACCAGCATAGTTAAGGTGTAGCTGGTTGGGTTTCAAGTTCCAGTTTCAATTCAGCAGTTTCCAGACAAATGGGCTTGCTCTGGCTTCACTGAAGCCAAAGCAGGGCTCCTATTCATAAGCTCATTGCTTATTTTGGATTAGGTATAAAGTAAACAATGTGAATAATATTGTTTCATTTGTCCACTTTATGTAATGGATTTGGTTCTGCGTAGGAACAGCAAATGCCAGGACGTAATGATAACTTGCTTGCTTCTCTAACTTATGGGAGATAAAAGTGCTTTCAGCAAAAGGCTATTTTTTCCCTTGTTATTTCACACAACATGATGTAAGAATTGCTTAAACCATTTCAGTACAGTTAATGTTTCCTTCATTTGAGGAATGACGGCATGACTGCTTTTTCCAGGGACTGCTGTGGCAAAAGTATTGCCATTTCTAGGTTATTGGCTATCACCTTCCCCATGCTTTCTCTGCTACATTAGCCATAGGACTGAGAACGGAGACAATAAAACCCATATTATTTCCTGTTCCGTTGGCTCGGCATGCTGATTTATCTTTTGGTTATGTATGCAGGGTGGGGAAGGGGTATGTGGTACAGGGGCACGATGGGTCCTTTGCACAGCCCTGATGGTCTGTGTTGCTATTGTAAGGCTATAGCCTTATGTAAGGCTATATATTGTATTGCAGGCTAGTGAGGCTAGGAGAAGGTTTGGGAAGTGTGTGAAGAGCTTGATTGTCCTTCATAGGCTAAACCTAGGTAGACTCTGTCCCGCAGTGATCAAGCTCCACTATTAAAATGAAACCATACTCTTTTCTATGTTTTCTTTTTTTTAAAGGTGGCTTCTGGTTAGTATAAAGTGTGCTGCTTCGATTGCATCTTCTGAAAAGATGCAGTTAATAAGCAGCATCAGAGCCTTGTTTAGAAGTGGAAAAAGGCAGAATCTCTTATCAATAAAGCCTCTTGTTAGTGATGAGAGCGAGTTGATCTACTGCATGAAACAAGGGAGATAAGAAACCCCGATATATCTTCCCTGTGGCCTGCAGATGTGACAGTGGAAGCTTGTGGAGGGTTAGTCTTAATTTTAATTTGGAGCACAGCGTTTCTGCTGACAAAAACACGATGTTACTTTTGTAAAAGAAACCATTTGCATAGGGAATATTATTTTTTGAGTAGTAAATCCTGTGATTGTTGTCACCCATCGCTCTAGTAACTGTTTCCTACAGGTTCCCATGCCTGAACTGCTAGTCCCTGGTGTACTACGAGTACTACTATGATCCTTGTGCCAAAGGCATGAAGTTTTTTCCTTCCTGTTTAGGAATGAAACGAATGTCTGAAGTTACCTATTGCAGATATGCTCGAGCACTTGATAATTCATCACAGGCTGTTCATAATGTATACAGTAGTTCTTGTGTTGACTGTGTGGTGGGGTTTTTTTTCCATGTCTTTAATTAAAAATGAGCTAAGATGCTCAGTGATCAGTGTGCCGTCATCGTTGTCCCCGTGCCACCCCCTGTGGGGCTCTGGCTTCGGCAGTGTTTACCAGTGGGAGTTTATAACAAAGAAAGCAGAGATGAAAATCCCAAACCTGTGAGTGAACAGGAGTGCTGCTAAAGGGAATGCTCAGCATTATCCTGGGTTGTTTGCTGACGAGCAGCCAGGTGAGGCTGGCTGCAGTCACACAGAAGATTTCCTGTCTGCTCCTGCTTGGAGTCTGCTGCGTGACTGATGGATATGAGCAGAGTGCAGCTGCTTTTCATATTTATCAACCAGATCGAGCTGATAAGCTTATAAGAACTAAGGATCACAGATTTTGTGGGGTTGAGTTAGATCTGATGGAGAGCTCATTCTGTTGTCCCAAGGCAGATGTCTTGGTTTTTTTAGTTTGGGTTTTGTTTGTGGGTTGTTTTTTGTTCGTTTGTTGTTTTTTTTTAACTCTTGGACTTCTGGTTTAGAACTGCAATGTCTGGAAAAATAACTTTCTGCAGAAACTGCTCTGTCCTGTTGAGGAGTGCAGGTGTGTGCTCTTACAGATTTGGTCCTATGCAGTATTGTCCCTGTGAGCATGCCAAGGTAGTGTGCCATATGCTGGGAAGGTACAGAGGACATGAGGAAATTTTGATGGAAATCATAAGAGGTAGCTGGAAGAAAAATTCACTGTGGTGTCAGTCAGATAATGTGAGTGGCAGAGCTGCAGTTCTGTGCTTACAAACTAAACTTGCATGTTCTGATGAATTGGAACAGCGTATTATGCTCCAAACTTCCAAAAAGTTGAAAATGAGCTGCTGCTTTTGCCTGATGTGATTGGTGTGGCTGCAGCGTGTACAAGCACAACTTTCAAATTCTTCAGGATTTATTATTAAACTGCTAAGGTCTAAACTATTTAGTGATTATTTTCACTTTCCTGCTGGTTTTCTTGAATGTAGCTCTTCTTTCCTTAAACTGATAGCGGCTTTCGACTTCTCTCTCATTGAGCAGTGCGTGTGTGTGTGCTTGGGAGGCAGAGCCGCAGCTGAAAGCAAATCAGATGGTGGAACTGAGATAAAAACATGTTGTTCGCAGTCAGTCCAGTGAGGGTGAGATACTAAAGATTAGCTTTCAGTGAAAAGTGAGAACTATGGTCCCTAACTCTCTTCTTGGCTATTTTTTTCTCTTTGTTTTTTTCCCTTTCTATTAACTTTCCCGACAGCAGAAAAATCTGACTTTGGTACTCGTTTGACTAGAACTGTGTAACGAAGCCCTGAACAGATTTCTTTGTGTCTTTTTTGAGGCCATACCTCAGCCGACTGACTAAGCAGAGACGATGTGTTTCTGCATACTTAAGGTATGGTTTGGGGTTTCTCACTGTAGGTTTTATGCAAAGATTGTCCACGACAGCAAAGACAGCCAACTTGCTTTGTGTTGGTTTCAGCAAGTGAGAAAATAACGGTGCGCGCAGTGTTTTCTCTAACCTCGACAAGCAATTCTGTTTTTAGTGACATTCTTCTTCAGAATAGGGTGGAATATTCAAGGGATGATGTTGGACCTTATGTTTTCTTTTTAAAACTCGCCAAGGAGAGAAGTGTGTGTGTGTGTGGAGGGGGTTTGAGATGGTGAATATCTGTGGCATCTGGGTGAAATTATGAACAATAAAATAACTATGAAAATCAGCTGGAATTTCATAAGCAGCTAAACTATGACCATCTAGGGCACGCTGAATGAAAAAGACATGTATGAAGTAGAACATGCTCAAATGAGGAATGTCTGTTCAGTCTGGCATGAAGCAAGTGCATATACAATTAGGTCACTGCTTTAAGTGTGAATGTTTCCCCTCTTTAGAAAGACGTACTCATCCTTTGCAACCAGGAACCAATCCAGAATGCAAATATAATAAAAACAAATTTGAAAGTGTTTTCAATTAGCATGCTGGTCTATTCCCTTGTGCCTAAAGAATCAGTGAGCTCTTTTGTAAGGAGCAGAAACATTTCCATAGTTGAATATACATAAGGCCCTGGAAATGCAGAAAGAATAACAACCAGTTGCTCCTGGAAAACTTGCAAAACTTTATAAGCATTGTATAAGCCTCGGATGTCTTGATCTTTGGAGACCATAGGGAGTCCTGCAAATAGCCTTGTTTAAAAGAGCTGAAATAAAGTGAAGTATCATCATGTGCGATTTAAAGATTTGGTACTTAATCTTTAAACACTGAAATGCTGATCACGCAGAGACTGCGTGATTACTTATTACCAGGTAATCTTAGTGGTCTTTCCTATAAACTTCAGAAGGTACCATGTGACACTGAATTAATTTTCCTGTTGTGATACTTGGGATCCTGCGTGCTTTTGCTAATTCTGGGGTTTCACAGCCTGCTTTTTCTCGTAATCATCTTCTACAGCCTGGGAATAGTTACTGGAGTTCCTACAGTAGTGCTGTGCCAGGCCGAATTCATATCCAGGTTGGGTTGTAAATATGTGAAATTAGTGCTTGTCTGAAAAGAGAGGGTGGTGTGAAATAGAGGGCTCGTAAACCCTTCTCTTCTGATGGGATGAGAATTAAGGTTCTTGCTGGCTTCCTTCACTCCTTGAAGGATGCAAGATGAAATCTCTGCCTGAATCCGTTATCATGACTCTTCTCAGCAGAAATAATATAGGAGGTGGGGGGAGATGTCAGAAATAGCTCAGTCCCTATGACTTTAGCAAACTAACTTTAGCCCTTCAGCTCTCTGTGTGGTTTAAAATTGTAATGTTGTTTACCATAACGGGTTGCACAATGGTGTCCTAGGAAAACTGTCAGAGATAAATAGGGGAGGCCTATCTCTGTGCTAAAAGGCTGTCTTGTTAACAAGATTGTCACTAGCT
>VZTV01012179.1:0-16427 GCA_013400875.1 Anhinga rufa | reverse complement strand
CCGCGCATCGCCCGCAGCCGCCGCCGGAGCCCCTGGGAGCGGGGACGCTGCGGGCGGCCGGCGGCGGCGTGCGTGGCTGGGGAGCGCCCGGCGGGAGCGGCGGAGAGCGGGGTGTTCCGGCGTGAGCAGCTGAGGGGGGGGAAAAGAGGTGACAGTGATGCCTTGGCCCGAGCAGTGACGGCTCTCACTTGGAAGTCTTGCTCAGTAAAGCGAGCGCGAAACACGAAGTTGTTTTAGTCTGGGAAACGTGCATGCTGCTGTAAAGTGTGCTTGTGAAGTAGCCTGCTTATCTCCGGAGAAATCTTCTGTCAAATATGTGCTGTTGCATTGCAGGTATTTCGGTGTAGAGGATACTTAGACCTTCTCATGTAGGAAGTTTTCTCCCCTTCTTTTTAGTGTAATTTGAAAAAACAAGTTAAACATAACATTCTCTGCCTGCTAAAAAAAATATTTAACTTTAAAGAGCTCTCTCTTGATGGTATGGAAAGCCAGTCCGTAGCCACTCTAGGTTTTAAAGTGAAGAAACTCGAAAGTCTAACTGCACACTTTATTCTACATCTTTGGTTATTTGTTGGGTAGCCTTGGTTGGCTAATGGAAAAGGATGATGAGGGGTTGTTTTTTTTCTTCATCGTCATTTGGTTAGCATTTAAAAACATGTTGGGGACTGGCAGGGAAATGCTTTTCTTGTAAGAGAGAGAATATCAAAGAGCTCTATTTGTAAAGTGTTGCATGGAGACATTTATAGTTAGCAAACTGTTTTATATAGCCTACAGCACTTGGCTCCCCTTAATACTGTGGGAAATGAAGGCAGTCAGCACTTCTGAGGAGTGAGGCCAGGGTCTCCTAGCAGAGCTGGTGCAGCTCCCCGCACGTGTTCCCTCCCGCCGGGCACAGAAGTCTGCCTCTGAATGAGGTTTCTGCTTGTTTGTATTGACACAGTGTTTAAAACAGCTCAGCGCATTAATGTGTGGTGCTGTCAGCTCTTGCCCCGATGCTGTGAGAATAGTGTTGTGTTTTATCCTCAAGTGCCCTGAATCTTGGTAATGAGAAATTGAGTCTCTTAGTCATCGTTGAAAAATCAGAATCGCTCCCCCCAGTACACACAAAACCTCAAAAGTCCTTAGGTTTTGTTGTTGAAAGTGTCAGGCTTTATTAGTGCATGGGCAGGCGGTCGATGGAAAGGATCATCGATTGCCGTGTACTCGGCATTCACAAGACTGCACCGAGAGCGCTGTGTCCCCCAAGCACGGGAGAGGCTTTGACGGACGGGAAGACTCTAGCAGAGCCCTCCAAGACAGTCAGGAGCTGGAGCACCTTGTCTGTGAGGAGAGGCTGATGGAGCTGGGGCTGTTCAGCCCCATTTGGGAGAAGGGAAGGCTTAAGCGGGATCTCACTGCTTTCCCGATGCCTAGCGTGTGCTCGCAGAGAAGGTGGAGTCAGGCTCTCTTCAGAGGCCTGGCTCCCAACTTGTGAATTGCGGGAGCTGGTTGCTGGAAGGCAGGATGTAGGACGTGAGGATAAAGGGGCTGCACCATGTGCTTTTAGTAGTAGCTTTTGTGCATATTGCCACTTCTTCTCCTTTCCTTTTCTATGCTGCTAACTTTTATTCTTTATCAGTTGGTGTTTGCTCCCACACCACACTTGTACTTGGTAGTTTTTTAACTCCTCAGTTCTAATTTTCCTTCTGTCCCCTTCCTCAATTTGATCTTAAACTTCTCCCCTGTACCAGTCTTGGAGGCTGATTCTCACCTGCTGTCTATTCAGTTTATTCTCTGTGGCGTCGTCTGTTTTTTATCTTTCGGTTTTGCCTTTTACTGTTCATGAGCCTTCAGCTGAAACAGCTTTAAAAATGTCCCTTGCCTTCTTCTCCCCTGACATGCAGAGGTGGGAGTAGGAATACAATTCAGGCTAGGGGGAGCATGGGTTGGATTTGCAGTGTTGTAATGCTAGGAGAGGTTCTGGAGGTGTGAAGCAATGGCAGCGTCTTAGGGTGTTGTAAACAGTTATCTCCTTGTGTGCCCTGTAGTAAAATGAGGAAGATCCATCCAGTTGAAGAGTTAAGACCAGTTATTGATTGCTCTAGTTGGTTAAAAATGCTCTCCCTAAAAGCAGTGCAGTGGCTCCTTCAAATGTGGCTCTGGCTCCCCTCAGTCCTGGTATCAGCTGTTAGGAGATGCATTTGTAGTGCAGCCTTTCCTTCAGGGGGGACGCTGGGAGGGTTTCCCTCATCTACTTAACCCTCTGTTTCAGGGAATTTGCAGGGTTATTTTGCAGCACCATTTTCTTGGCTGAAACCAGCCAGTGAGTTTGGAATAGAGTCATTCCTGTGCTAGACAGCTTACGTGGGCAGGCTGCGCTTCCTTAGGGTGGAAATCTGCTCATGTTGAGTAGAGTCAGATCTGTGTCTTGGAGAGGTGAGACTTTCTGACTTCAGCCTGTGCAGCCTTTAGCCTGACTTCTGTAAAACCAGTCAGTGCCCGGAGCAGAGGTAGCCGGTTTTCCACCTTTGTTCTGGCTCCTGGGGGTGGTGGCGACTGCTCCATGTCGCTTTTGCAGCTCTTAGCAGGTTGCAGCTGAGAACATGCAAGTATGCTGGGTTTCTTCCTGATGTTAAATTCCTTTTACCAGGAGTAACTGATGTTACTGCGTACAGAACAGTCCTTTAAACTTTGCCTGTTAATTCCTTGTTCATGCAAAGGGCTTGTTTAGACTTTTTTTTTTTTTTTTGCCCCAGCACAGGGAGCTAAAAAACCCGTCCCTTAAAAAAAAAATAAAAAACCCCAACACACCAAAAAAGCCCAACAGAACCCCAAACAAACAAAAAAACTCCTGATGGATAGATTCCTGTGTTGTATTTGAACCAAATGGCACTGTTGTATCAGACATAGTTTTTGCTATGATAGTTGGAGTGGCCTGCTCCAGGCAAGGTGGAGCCATGCAGAAACTTATACATTTCCTTTACTTGCTAGTAATTGGCCCTTACCTAGTGTTTTTGATCTTCAAAGCTCTTTTCAAATGCTAAGTAATTTTTGCAGTATTCCTAAAATACTGGCAAGAAGTATGCCTGCTTTTGTAGATGGGGAAAACTGATTTTGATAGTGTGACTTGCCCAAGGCTACAGGATTAAGTCTTATTCTGGGATAGTGTTAACTCTGGCAGCTCCTGGTGGCTGTTTCTGGGCTTACTAGGAAGTGTTTTGGACTGACCTGCGCTGTTCTGATGATAAACTCGAGGCCAGTAACAAGGGTCAGAAGTGAGTCTGAAGTCCAGAGCACAGGGTTAAAAAGTATGGAACTGCAGATTTATTTTTTTTTTCCAAGAAGTGTTTGGATGCAGTAAGTTCTTGGAGTAAGCTCTTGGGTCAAGCCGAGAGCTCAGTGGTGTCACTGGGCTGAACTAGAGCAGAACTCATCTTCTGCTAGTGGGACATGCATGTTATGGGAATACCCTGTGGGTAGGAAAGCCTTTGCTCAGAGCTTATGTCTTACTAGTCAGCAGATAATCTAGATGCACCTTTCAGATGCCAAGCTCTGCTTTTTCTGCAGAACTGCTCATTGAATTAATACCATTGAGTGCAGCTGACCTTTGGTATTGAGAACCCGCTGAAATTTGGTGGCCTTTCATAACAGGCAGAAAGCTGTTTTCACCAGAGACATGTAGTGAGCCAATTTCTGTGGTGCTTGCCTCTGTGAGAGCCCTGTTGTGTTAGCCAAGGAGCTCCTGGTGGTCTTTGGTACCTTTGAGCTACAGCAGTGCTATTTCTTCCATCTGTCAAAGGAAACTGAGGCACAGAATGCCTGGGTAGGAGCTGTGTTGCAGACACATGAATGAGGGGATGTCAAGCAGGATGGAAATGTACTGCAAATGGCCGTGAATCCTATCACAGCGATCTGAGGTGTGATGCAGTGATTTGTGATTCATTGCGGTTGCTTTTGGAGTTTGCCCTGGGTTGTCTAGTTTGGGTGTCTGTGGCTCAAATAATGAATTCAGTTTTGAATTTTCTTAAGGTGGGTCTAGCTGCTGCCTCCTCCTCACAGTTTTTGCCTGTTTCATGAGGCTCCTGTGTGCTGTTCCAGCTCTCTTTAGCCACCAGCTTGCTTCTTGGTTGCCTCTTGCAGTTGCATCTCTTGCAGCTTTGTTTCTAGTGAAGAATCCCAGCCAACTTTAGTGGTTTATATTGTGCTATGTTTCTCCCCTTAACGGTGGTGGATCCTGCATGTGGGTTGTGACTTTCTCATTGGGATGTGGTGGCTTAATTGTTGCCCTGAGTCCTGTCCTGTCCTTCCTTTTGGGTCACATCCCTCTCCTCACTGTAAGGTGTTTTGAAGGAAAGCTCGCCATGCTACTTCCATCCCTGCTGTACCCTGCCTGTGACTGGTCCGGGGCTGTGACACAAATGCTGCAGGACACTGGTGCTTGGCAGTTGTGCTGGAGCTGGGAACCAGCTGCCTTCAGGCTACCCAGGATTTATGTGCCCCGGCAGAGGACTTTTTGGTGAAAGATGAAAGGCTGCCAGGTGAAGTGAAGGTCCTCTGTTTCACATAATCCACCTTAATCTAAAATGTCAGCAGTGGTTTATCAGTATTGATGGTCCCTTCTGGTGCTCTATTCTCACTTTATCATGCAAATGGAGCTGGGTAGGCTGACATTTCAGTGAACTTGCGTCAGCTTATTTAGTGGAAAAGTTGCTATTTAGATCATCAAAAGAAATTGCTTGTAAAGAATATGGTAATTTCACTTTGTTTTTTTTTTAATGTAATAATTGGAGATAATTTGAAGCATTATTTGAGCAAGGCAAGTGGGCTCTGAAATCATACATGAAGCTGGAATAAAAGGCAGTCTGCTCTCTGTTCCATCCGAACATCTCTAAGTACCTCTCTGAAAGCTGCTGAATTGAACAGCAAGCCTTTGACTGAAGAGTGTAATTCACAACTCTTGTATAAGGAGGTAATGTATTGTCCTACCCAATTACTATTATCAGGCTAGATAATATAGTCAAAGGAGTCCCTTGTATTCAGATGCTCTTGCAGAGCTGAGCAGGGTCTGAATGCCCATTCTGAGAAGCTGCTGCACCATCCTTCCTTTCTGCAATAACCTGCTACCAGCTTGTAGCACTGGCTGAAAATACCACATCCATAAGACTTTAATGTGCGATTGTAGTAAGGTGATTGTGGCTCTTCACTCAGCAGCTTCTTGGTAAGGTCTGGGAGATCAGTTAGTCACTTGCATGGCCTCATCCAACTGTCCTGATGGTGATTAAACAAGTCATTGCTTCAGGAAACTGGAGGAAATTTAATGGACACGTGTACTTCTCATGGCATTGGATGTGTCCAACTTTAAAACATGATGCATGAGTGACCAGTATGTTTTTATTTGTCCTTAGCATCTTAAAAAGCTCTGAGAGGTGAAAACACTGGACTGTTACACATGATAGTGTATGCTAATAGGCTTGAACTCTTACAGTGCCATTGGCACTATGTTAGTATTAGTGGAGAAATGCTGCCACAACCAATAAATTGAGTTTCCCAAGCAGGTTCTTGTTTTCCAAACTCCTAGTTGAGGTGAGCCAGTACAGGAAACAGGTCCTACATAACTCGTGATCTTGAAGGGAAGCAGGTTCTCATGGCTTCCCAAGGCATGACCAAGAGGGGAATGAGAAATGTAATGCTGCTTTACCTCACGAACAGGATATGACACTTGCTTTAATCAGATAAATGTGCCCAGAGGCATACTGGTACATCAGTGCACGCGTGTTCTTTTGCCTATTACTATTTTTTACTATTATTTGCCTTTTACAATTCTTCAAGGAGGTAGTAAATTATAAGGATTTATAAATTAAAAGGATGCATGTATGAGGGAAAAGGGATCTCAACTTACTCTAAATCTTGTTCCATGCTCCATGGTATCTTTTGCATGTGTTGCAGTATGCTGAAACAGATGGCATGTGGCACTCACTTTATTTTTCTTTGCATGTAGGTTCATTTCCCTGATGTTGAACGAGTCGAGTGGCTGAACAAGGTGAGATGCTCTGAACTCCAGTCTGTGAGGCTGTCTACTCTGAGCTGCATCACAGCACAAACTCTGCGGGAAAAGTCTGAGAAAGTTACCAAGTCACTACAATATGGCTCAATCGTATCAGTGTCTGTGCTTAAGTCTTGGAGCCACTTAAGTAGAGAGTTGCAACTGAGATTTGGTGAGAGCCAAGTGTGTGCCTGGCTGATACAGGTTTGATGAATTTGGCCACAACACTTCATTCTGAGATTAAAAAAAAAAGCATGAGTATGTATATGCATGTATATGTGTAGATGTATATATATGCATATATATGTATATAGATATGTGTGTATGTAATATTATTATTTTAGCAAAAGCAGTGGCATTTCCTCTCACCAGAGAGGTTCCCAGAGAGCTCTGAAGCACATGTTCCCATCAGCAGGTGTAGTCAAACTCTCACTGGAACTGGACTCTGTGGAATTCAAAGCAAACCAACTGAACTTCTAAATTAGCATCCAGTAATACCCTGTTTTTCTTTTTAGCAAACTTTAAGTTTGATGTAAAAGCACACCTAATGCCTGGGAACTTTGTAACACTTTAAAGCACAATAGTCCCCAATTACTCTAGAGACTTTAACCCTGGGCTTTGCTGGCTCAGCCCATGTAGCTAGAAGCAGTCAATAGACTCTGCAGTGCTTAGTACTCACCCTTCAGTTCCTGAAACAAATTCCTTTTCTGAGGAACTGAGGTGGATCTTTCCATAAGGATGACTTAAGAGCACAAATTTGACTTGGTATTTTAAAAGGACAGACATTAATAGTCGGGTGTTCTGTGATGTGTGTGTCTGTTTCTCAACAGGTATCTTATACAAAGAATCTTCAGTGTGTTTCCGCTTTTGCTATTCTTTAGGTCCTTGTACAGGCTTGGCCATACTTTGGGACAATCATGGAAAAAACATTTAAAGAAGTTCTTGAACCAAAAATCAGAGCAAAGAATGTACATCTGAAAACATGCACCTTTACCAAGATCCACTTTGGCGAGAAGGTAGTGTGAATCCTTTGCAACACTTGCAGTTCAGTCTTTTCAGAAAAGTTCAGGTGCCAGGGGAGTCCAATGTTCAGCTCTTTAATAGCTCTTGAGTGTTTAATAGAATGGTATTGGTACAACCCTGCTGCCTCCTTTGTTCCCCCCTCATGTTAACTTGACCATCTTCACCATGAAGGAAAGACCATATAGGAGACACGCACATTCCTTCCCACCGGCTCTCAGTGTCATGGGACTGGAGATAGAAAAAGGGGCACATATCCACATTTCTTTCTGTTATACCCTTGCAAAAGAAGTTTTCAGTGCTTCCTAAGGCTTGCAGTATGGGCTACTTGCAACCAGCCCTGTATTTGAGGACTGCCAAGGCTGTTCACACTACCTCTTTAAGGGAAAAACTTCTGTGGTTTACTCGTACTTTACATGCAGTTGTGTGAAGTCTTTAATGAATGCTTCTGTACTCAAACTGATTGAAGTGAGTAGGACTCATCACTTGGGCTTAACTTGAAAGGTATTAACTATGGCATATCTTGTTTGCCTTTATTTCAGTGCCCTAGAATCAACGGAATAAAAGCCTACACCAAAGAAATTGATAGAAGACAAATTATCCTAGACCTCCAGATATGGTAACATTGCATCATTGATTATGTAGATGGTTCTTAACTCACTTTGCCACCTGTGTGTGATTTGTCATGCTGGACTGGACATGTGGTCCGCTAAGATCAGCATGAAGTGGAGAGGTCCTTATATCAGCTTAGAATGATATGAGATAATCTGTCCCCCAGCTGGATGTCCTCAACACTTAGAGAGGTGAGATGTTGTGCATCAGCCTTTAAGTCAGAAAGCAGTGTCACCTGCACAGGTCTAGGTGTTACCTACTCTGGCCCATCACTGCTGCCATGGTTTTAAGAATGCGTCCTTTGGCTTTGCCATTCATGACAGTAAGAACCCAAGTTTTGGAACTGTATTTCCTGTTTTGACAGCTCTGAAAGCTCTCAGGCATGGAGGTACTTGGTCTGTCTTGCCCCACTATGGTTCCTCTTCAGTCCAAACTCTCCAGTTCTTCCAGAACTACTTGTGCTATTTATTTTTTAATTCCTAGATTAATCCTCTTGATTTACTCACCATTTGTTCCGTGTGCCACCCAACATATTTGCTTTTTTTGATTACAGATGTTCTCTGAGCAGAAAACTCCCTCTAGCCCTGTTAGCAACCACAACAAAATTAGATAAAACATTTGATACCTCTCAGGCTGTTTTGAATGATCTTGTGTGTTTTGTTAACATCAGAGCCACTGCAGAGCTAAACTCTCTCCTGGTTTAGGCTGGAGAATGGAATTACTGGGGGAATTACCACTTGCATGCTGCTGTAGCTCTGTAAGTTTAGTGGGCTATTGAGCTGCCTAATTTAAATGGCTTTTCTTCATGGTAGTGCCAGGAAAAAGGAGTGTGAAATTTTGGAGTGTCTTGACAACAACACAGAGCTGCTCAGAGCTGTACCTGCTGCTTAATGTGGCAATGGCATGGCAGCATCCCTAGCCCTGGCAGAGCACCATCACTCCCTGCAAAATGGCATGCTTGATTTTCAGCCAGAACATGTTGTGCTTCAGTGCTGTCAGTGAAATGCTCATTGTAAGAGCCAGACCAGTTTTAGGGCCTTTGGCAAACTATTCGTGCCTTCCACATTGAGATTGAGGGATTAGATGCCTTTAAGGCTCTGCAGGAGATTGCTGCTGTTCTCTGTTAAACTACTTCTCCAGGCTGCTTCTCCCACATACTCATTTTCACTGTCTTTTAACAATCCTCTGCAGAGGGATTCCCCCACCTCCTCATTCCTGTCCCTGCGGCAGACCCATCAGCATCTCCAAACTGGCCATGCACTTCTGTTCCTCATCCTGATGATAATATAACCTGAACTGTCATCTGATAACCCAAGTATTTTCTGTATTCACACAGGAGTGTTCAGACTACCTTGTCTCTCTGGTGGTCTCTTCTCCTGGTCTGTGTTAAGGACCCAACTTCTCTTATGTTAGTACATTAACACCAGTTTCTGCAGCTAAGCTGGGTTTTGTGCATTGCACAGTGTCTACAGTCGGTAGTGTGTTATTTCCAGGAATTGGGAGAAGCAATTCTATGAGCAGTGGTGTTATTTACCTGCCTTTTTCTGGATTGCCATGTTCCACGTTTCTGGAAACACGGTTTTTTTTTGTTTGTGTGGGTTTTTTGGTTTTGTGGTTTGTTTTTTTTTTGTTGTTGTTGTGGGAGGTTTTTTGTTTTCTTTAATCAAAGAAATGGACAAACTCCACTTTTCTGGAGTGAGGCAAACCCCCATTACAAAATAGGCTCTCTTAGCTACATGAATAGCAGTGAGTGTCTGCACTAGTGCAGCTGGTGTTGGGAGAAGAGCTGCTTCGAGGAGATGGACTAGAGCTGCCCCAATGTGAGGCTGCTGCCCTTTGCACTGCCTCTCAGTTGCTGCAGGCAGGTGAGGTTTAAATGGCTGGATCTGTCCATGGAGCTGCATCCTGGCATCACAGCTCTGGAGAAGAGTGGTGTGCCGTGGGTGCCAATGTGGTGCCTTTGGCAATGCTGAGACCACAGTGACTGACTTCCCTTTCTTGGGTTAGGTTTCAGAGAAGCATAGCTATGTTGCAGTGGACATTAAAGGATTAACATGTCTGCATGTTATAAAGATGACTCCTTTGCCTCGGTGCTTGTTAGTTGTAGCTTTGTGGGAGTTCCCTCACTGGTGAACCCATGTGAGCGTGGCGTGTTGGCTGGCTCACCGCTGCACACATTGCTGACCAGGGCGGCTGCGGGAGGGAAAGCTGAGCAGCAGGTTCACACAGGGTGCTGTTATCCTGGTGGACAGCACTCCTGCCTTGGCAGCAGCTCCGCCCTGCTCCGGTGCTGAGTTACGCTTTGTGTTAGGCAGTGTCTTGCATCCATAAATCTTGGCATGCTCTGTAAATGCTTTTTGCTTTCAGTCTCACAGCAGTGCAGGAGCAGGGACTTTTTCCTTCAGTTTTATCAAGGAGGCAACTAGTCTCTGTGGCCCAGAGTCTTTGATTTGGCCAGGGAAAAACACAGGAAAAGGGCAGGAGTAGAAAAAAAACCTTTACCTCTTAGTCTTCCTTTGTGGTCTGTATGGAATAATTTGTGTAGTTTTAATGGCCACTTGTGGACATACAGTCCATCAGGTGTTTTGTTTAATCCGTGCTCCTGATCTCCATAACATGATGTGGTGCTGAATGCTGTGGTTCAGGTCTGTGCCGTGTGAAGAATAGCTTCCTTTCCTCTCTGTTAAATTTGTGATGTGATATCACAGATTGCATCCTTTGCTTGGGAACTGTGAAAAATAGCACTTAGAGGTCCCTTACTTGTATAGGCAGTAGCTGACAGCAGAGCCAGTGATGCAGTAGATCTGGTATTGCACGGAGTTACCAAAAGGACTTTTAAGAAGCTGCTTTAATTAAATCTGTTAACAACAGCTTACAAGTCCATAGCATCAGAGCATTGGCAATGGTTATGTAGAGAACCGTCTCATTACAGTCTTGACAGTCCCACATGAAAGGACTATACTTGAGTTTTTGTCAGGAAACCTAGGGCTCAGAGGTGGTTACTTGTGAAGCACAGAGACCTCTTGGCAAAGGCAAGGAAGGAGGCTATAAGTCTTCTTTCAAAATCTTTTGCTCAGTCCCTGAGATGATGCACCCAACTGGTGTAAATTAAGTTGTGTAAATTTTGTCACAGCTTACATGACTGAATAGAGATGTTGACCTGCTTACCCTCAGGTCTTCTGTACAGACAAAGTTTGTCATTTATCTGTCTGAAGGTCCCGGTGTCTGTATTCTGTTCATGTATCTACTTTGTAGAGTAAAATACCTGAACTGCAGCTTTCACATGACACATGAGAAAGTATCAGGGTTCTTGCAGTGGCTAAATGAAATATGAGATCCCATCAGGCTAGGATTTGAAATCCTGTCTTGGTTTCAGCCGGGATAGAGTTAATTTTCTTCCTAGTAGCCAGTATAGTGCTGTGTTTTGGATTTAGTATGAGAATAATGTGATAACACACTGATGTTTTAGTTGTTGCTAGGTAGTGCTTGTACTAGTCAAGGACTTTTCAGCCTCCCATGCTCTGCCAGCAAGGAGCTGCACAAGAAGCTGGGAGGGGGCATAGCCAGGACAGCTGACCCAAACTGGCCAAAGGAATATTCCACACCACATGCTCTCATGCTCAGTGTATAAACTGGGAGGGAGTGGTTGGAGGGGGGGTGGGCAGCGATCACTGCTTGGAGGCAGGCTGGGCATCGGTCAGAGCGTGGTGAGGGGTTGCATCTTATGGTTTTTGTTTGTTTGTTTTTCCCCTGGGCTTTGTCCGTCCCCTCCCCCTATTGTTTTCATTATTGTTGTTGTTATTATTATGACAATATTTCATTTTAATTATTAAACTGTTCTAATCTCCATCTACAAGTTTTTTTTTACTTTTGCCCTTCCAATTCTCTCCCCCATCCCACTGAGGGCGGGGTGAGGGTGAGCAAGAGGCTATGTGGTGTTTAGCTGCCTGCTGGGTTAGACCACAACAAATCTCCAAATGTGAAATATGAGATCCCAGTTGGAAATAAACTGGCAATACTCTGGGACCTCCAAACAATTTGCCCTAGGTCTAAATCATGAATCTGGCTCCTGAGTATCGAGAGCTGACAGTTGCATCCTCCAAATGAATTCATGTCAAAGCATTCCAGAAATGTTCTCTAAAACTGCATTTTTCAAAATGGGAACTTTTCAAGTGCTGCCACCTCCTACAGCTGCTTTTCTCCCCACTAATTCTGCAGTTGCCTGAGCTGCCATGTAGCCATGTAATCACTGGCTATAATCATCAGAGTTTCAAAGTGTTTGAAGGCACTGTTACCTTCCAGAAGAATATCTTGCAAGCCAGTTGCTTCCTATTTCGTTAATTTGATTTAGTACTCATAACCATTTTTCACTAGACATGTTTTTAATTTCATTTCCATGCTCTTCTGTGGCATTTACTGTACGTAAGATGTCATAGAAGAATAGTTTAATTCATATGGATACAAAAAATATGTATGCATTGCAATTTGCTCTTAAAAGAGAATCTCTGGACTTCCTAACTGGCAAGTTTTCAAATCTGGAAAGACAGTCCCTGTCATCTAGTGCAGAATTGGAGAAAGTAGTCAAAAGAAGTGTGCAACAATACTTGGAGCTTTGGTGGAGTTTGGGTCAACTAAGTTTGTAGGATCTTACAAGAAATTAAAAGCATTTTGGAAACTTGTCAGTCTTGAGCAGAAAAGAAATGCTTGCCCTCAGGAGCCTGACCTAATAGGCAAAGGGGAAAAGCAGAGGTGGTCTGATTTTTCTCATACCCTGTGGTACTTGGTCATGTTTTCTTGTCTCTCTTAGTTGTCTAATACTGCTTGCTCATTTATCCAAGTCTGAAGTCAGGCAGACTAAGCAGTAGTCTACTTTACAAAGCACTTGGTTAGGCTGGACCAAAGGGGGCTTTTAGCATGCAGGCTAATGAGGACATGGGGCCATGGGGAGTTACTTTACAGGGGGAGAATTGCACGTGCCTTTTCTAAAGGTATACATAGATAATCCAGGTCAGTCAAGCATGTCACTTTGTGCTCTTGTAGCATCCCTGCCTTCAGCCGATGGACAGCCATTTTATTATAAACACTGGGCCCAGCTCTTCCACCCAAGTACAGAAGATACAGATATGTGCACTTGTACAAGCTTCTCCAGTTCTCATCCATGGCACAGGCATGCTTATCTGCATCACCTTAGGTGATATAGGAGAGAAATGGGTGGTTCTTCCACCCTTCGCAGGTGGGTGAAGCATGGTCCTGTGGATAGCAGCAGAATGGCAAAGGAAGCCCTATGCACTTTTGAGTGTCAAGGCTTGAGTTTGGCTGAGGTGTGCTCTCTCTGGTAGAGGACAGCAGAGTGCACGGCAAGGTTATGCTGAGCAGAGGGGTCAGACGAAAGCACGAGCAGCTTGGACTGGAAATGAGGAGTAAAACTAATGAACAAAGAGTACATCCTTCCTACCAAGCACCCTGGCGTGGGGGTGATGCCTGTGTAAAGCAGACTTAAGGATAATTAAAGACTCGGGCTCTGATAAAAGGGGTAAAGACTTCTCTGACATCCAGACTCTAAAACATGATTGCATGTACTGAAGTGTTACTGGAGAAAAGAGACATCTAGGACTGGGTGGGAAGAGTTTTTGACTGTGTGGAAAGGCATAAATTGAAATGCCACAACTATTATTTGTTGTGTTGGATACTGGCAACAGCTGAATTAAATCCTCTTGGATTAATTACTACAAATTGAGGAACTCATTTTGGCTTCTCATTTAGAATTCTATTGTGACAAAGCTCTATTAGCACCCAGTGTAATGAGCTGTAAGATAATGTCAAAATTGTAGAAATTAATAAACGTTAAAATATTTGTTTAATTATGTGACTAGCTTATAAGGAAGATCATGTTAATTTTGGCATGGCCTGTGAGGTTGGTTATTTAAGAAATGAGAATGCTCTAACTTTAAAGGCTTTAATTTGTGTGTTAAGAGCCTTTTAAATTCTGTTAAGTATCTATCTGCAAACAAATATTCAAGAACTTTGCTTGCAAAAACAGACACAAATTTACAGGTTTACACATTCTTGGCAGGCTTTTTGCGGGGGGATGGAATCTGTCTATGTGCAAATTACAGTGTGAATTAGTGGCAACAGCAGCACTATTTGCCCATATACGTGTGGTCAGAGCAAAAATCTTGACCTTTTTCTTTTTTTTTATGGGGTGAAATTATGCATGCAGGTGGCAAGCATAGCACAGTCACTGCGCTGCAGTACCTTTACACCCTGCTTTACCTGCAGGGTGTTTTGTGTGTCTGCATCCAGAAAGAGCTATTTCTCAGAGGACTGAAAGGGAACTTGGTAGCTCCCTTCCATTGTTTTCTGCCAGAGGCATCAACAAATCTGCTCGGTTCCGCTCCCTGGGGAGCAGCTATCGGTTTCTGCATAAGGTGATGTTTGTACTTCTATTAAAGTCTAAGGTGGTTTCTAAATTGTGAAAGTACCGCACTCGGCATTCATTTTATTTAAAGCCTGATGTTCTCCATGGCAACTGACCAAAATCTGATCTAAGTTGTTGTCTTTTAATTCAGCCTCAAGGAAACCAGGTTATTTTTAGTGATGAATTTGTCCTTCAAGTGGGCTTTTGGGTTGTGGGCAAGGGTGATCTATGGGCTTTTGGGTTGTGGGCAAGGTGAGGACCCCGTATGCAATGGCAGGATGGCCCGGGAGCTGCGTCACCAGGTTGTGGGGTGGGATCAGGCCTTTGGCAGAGAAGGGAGCAAGAGGGCAATTGCTGTGACTTTGAATTTTGAATTAGCCTGTTGATCCCCTCCTTGGAGCAAGCTTGCCTCTGCCAACTACCAATCTTAAGGATGGAAAAGTAACCTTGAAATACAGATATGTTTTGACATTTCGCAGGTAGATCAATATCCTAGCTGACTGCAGGTTCCTCTTGTGAAGAACTGACCCTTGTTAAATGTGCTCAACGTTCCCTTTTCAGTTGCTTGAAAATCATTCTCTGCCTGTGGGGCCATGTTGTCAATCATTAAACTAATTTCATTTATACTCTGTACAGCCCAAAATTTCTCATTGGACTATTGCAAACTGTGGAATAACATGAGAATTTTCTTTCAGTTACATAGGGGACTGTGAGATTCACATGGACATATCGAAATTTAATCTTGGAGTGAAAGGCATACAGGTGCGTGCAGTGCTAACATTGTCTTTTCAAGGCTGTGTGTGGCAGGAGGTATCATGTCCCGATGGGGAGGTCATGACACTTAACTGAGAAACCACTGACTAGCAGGCTTGGAATGATTGGCTTTATCCCCTTGTGTTTTGGCTGGGGAAATGATGCCTTCAATGGAAAGTACCTAAATACCACTTCTAAGCTGCTTAGTGTGACTCTTAAACTGGGTCAGTCCTAGAGCATCAAGCTTGTGTGGGCCAGCTTCTGCTACTGGAGTTTAGAGGAGCTCCGTGTTGGTAGAGAACTTCAAAAGAGCCAGNACGAAAGCACGAGCAGCTTGGACTGGAAATGAGGAGTAAAACTAATGAACAAAGAGTACATCCTTCCTACCAAGCACCCTGGCGTGGGGGTGATGCCTGTGTAAAGCAGACTTAAGGATAATTAAAGACTCGGGCTCTGATAAAAGGGGTAAAGACTTCTCTGACATCCAGACTCTAAAACATGATTGCATGTACTGAAGTGTTACTGGAGAAAAGAGACATCTAGGACTGGGTGGGAAGAGTTTTTGACTGTGTGGAAAGGCATAAATTGAAATGCCACAACTATTATTTGTTGTGTTGGATACTGGCAACAGCTGAATTAAATCCTCTTGGATTAATTACTACAAATTGAGGAACTCATTTTGGCTTCTCATTTAGAATTCTATTGTGACAAAGCTCTATTAGCACCCAGTGTAATGAGCTGTAAGATAATGTCAAAATTGTAGAAATTAATAAACGTTAAAATATTTGTTTAATTATGTGACTAGCTTATAAGGAAGATCATGTTAATTTTGGCATGGCCTGTGAGGTTGGTTATTTAAGAAATGAGAATGCTCTAACTTTAAAGGCTTTAATTTGTGTGTTAAGAGCCTTTTAAATTCTGGTAAGTATCTATCTGCAAACAAATATTCAAGAACTTTGCTTGCAAAAACAGACACAAATTTACAGGTTTACACATTCTTGGCAGGCTTTTTGCGGGGGGATGGAATCTGTCTATGTGCAAATTACAGTGTGAATTAGTGGCAACAGCAGCACTATTTGCCCATATACGTGTGGTCAGAGCAAAAATCTTGACCTTTTTCTTTTTTTTTATGGGGTGAAATTATGCATGCAGGTGGCAAGCATAGCACAGTCACTGCGCTGCAGTACCTTTACACCCTGCTTTACCTGCAGGGTGTTTTGTGTGTCTGCATCCAGAAAGAGCTATTTCTCAGAGGACTGAAAGGGAACTTGGTAGCTCCCTTCCATTGTTTTCTGCCAGAGGCATCAACAAATCTGCTCGGTTCCGCTCCCTGGGGAGCAGCTATCGGTTTCTGCATAAGGTGATGTTTGTACTTCTATTAAAGTCTAAGGTGGTTTCTAAATTGTGAAAGTACCGCACTCGGCATTCATTTTATTTAAAGCCTGATGTTCTCCATGGCAACTGACCAAAATCTGATCTAAGTTGTTGTCTTTTAATTCAGCCTCAAGGAAACCAGGTTATTTTTAGTGATGAATTTGTCCTTCAAGTGGGCTTTTGGGTTGTGGGCAAGGGTGATCTATGGGCTTTTGGGTTGTGGGCAAG
>VZTV01012178.1:0-19852 GCA_013400875.1 Anhinga rufa | reverse complement strand
TTTTATTTAATAAAGGAGAGGCCTTTTAGACACTAAATTACCCATCCCATTGGAGACACCTTATCTGGGGATTTTTTTCTTCTCCTGCGTAGCTGGTGTCTCAGCTAATTGAAGTTGCAGGTTTTTGCGTTGTAATAATAACATAGCGCTGTTTGAAACTTGTACATTCAGAATTTTTAATGGCAGTGGATCCTGATTCACTCCATACCTATGAAGCAATTTCTTACAATGACAACTGGAACGAAGGGAGGAATATTTTAATGTTTCCGTGTACTGTGCGCTTTTGGTGTTGCAGGTGTTTGGCGTGTTGGAGTTGGGAATAATGAGCTGAAACCATTGAGAACATAGACTAAAATGGTAAGGGTGATTCAGTGAGATTCAAGATTTTGAACAAGTGTTTCAACTTGGATTTTTGTCAGTAATTGCAATGGTTTCTTCTGGCCTGTAAGTCTAATATGACCTTTTATCATAACCCAGGCAGTAGAGCTTCTCTGAAATAACTTTAAATAAATAAAACCCAATAAATAAACAATTTAGTAAATAAGTAAAGCTTTAGTTAAAAAGGAGGTGATTAGACTCTAGAATAACTCAGCTGATGCAAAAGCAAATTGTTGTCACTGATCCTCTGTACTATGAGAGACAAGAATTTCCTGTTTGTGAGGCACCCTGTTATTCTGGTCTTGAGCACCCAAAGATGGACATACCTGTGGTCTAATCTGGCACAGTTGTTCTTATGACGTATTTCAGATCCTAAAGAAGCATGCTTGCCAGTTCAAAGTTTTACACATCCCAAGCAGTATCATAAAAAAGAAAAAAACCTCAAACTTTAGCCCCCAAGGAAGATCCTATAGGAACAGTTGCTCCATAAGATTTTTTTTTTCCTTGACAATCAGATTTAGTGGCTTGTGCTTTTTATTTTCTCTTTTCAAAGTACTAGTAACAATAAGTTTTGCCTTTAATTCATCTTGGTTTAAGCCTTGGTTTAATCTAGGTTTCAGTTAGAACATAGAGATTCTCAGGCTCCTCTCTAAAATTCAAGTAAAACACCTTTCTTCTTTGCATCAGTCCCAAGGGATGCTCATAGTACCTTATTTACTGTATTTGAAGTGCACCATGCAACATGACTGGGCTGAGAGCATATCATGATATCTTAATGTTAGCAGAATTACTCTCTGTGTTGACATTCATGCTGTTGTCTGTTTAGCAGCTGGCTTAGAGCGGCATGAACCTGGACCTTAAATGAAAGAGCTGCTGTGTTTCTTTTAGGACGCTTGCTCAATTGACCTAATAGCAGTGCATCTGAGATGATTATACATTTAACACCTGTGGAGATGAATTGGCATCCTCTTCTTCCTTTCTTCTGCTTTTTTGGAATTACCAAGTACAATCAATTTCATGGTATATCTGTCAGCTTTACAGAAACAAAAGAAAACCCGTTCTTTTCAGCTGGCCTCATGTCAGTCTAAAAAATATGCTGAAGGCTCCTCAAATCTGGAGTTCACTTCCACCTGCACACCTCCCTTTCTTTAATGATCTGCATAAATCTTTCTGTCCTTCAAGCAGCAGAATGGGAGTCAAACAGAAATATATTGTTGTGGGGTAAAGTAAGTTCTGTGAGCATCACTACTGAGCAAGGGCCAGTTATTCTTCATTGCCTCATCTTTTGACACTTCCCATAAGAGCCCAGATGAATTCCGTTTCTGATGCAGAAGAGTGATATTCCAAGGAGAATTCTATAAGACACTTCTGTGAAAAGTTGCGAGTACGTGAAAAGGAGGAGAGGCCAAGGAACAAAAACCACCACAGATTAAATGGATTTTAAGTCACAAAGAAGAAAAAAAGTCTATCAGCAGGAAGAAAGATATCCCTTTCAGTTTGGTTTCAAAAGATGTAGCCAAAGTGTGGATGTTTCATCTTAAAAATAAAGAAATCAAGTCTGTGAAATGCTGCAGTTCTTAGTAACAAATCTGTTTGTTTCTCAGAAGTTCCTCTAGTGATATTCTCTTAGCCAAAGAATTAATGTCTTAACCATATTTTGGTTTTAAAAGAACATAGGAACATTTTCCTCAGATCTGTGAGGCATCCGCCATAGCTGCCTTGGCATCAGATGTTTGTGTGCTTCTGCAAAGATGTGGTTTTTCTTAATTAATGGCATTGGTGAAAATTCTGTGGCACAAAGACCAGCTCTGAGGCCAGTGTGGCTAACGTACACTATATGGATAAATGTATCCGCATTTCCTTTGTGCATAGTATGCGCTGCCTTGGATGCTGTCAGATTTCCATTTGAGAGAGTGAATTCAGTAATGATGTATATCTGAGGGGAGAATATTCTACAAAAGATGAAAAAAATCCTGAAAAAATTGATGACTGAAGTGGTCTGCTGTATAGTGGTAAGAACAGCTAGAATCAGAAAGGTTTGTGCTCCTTGTGGAATAAATGCAAAAGACTATATTAAGCTTATATTACAAGTCCTCCTCGAGTCCCTACTAGGGAGGCTCAGAGGAGTAGAGAGTCAAAATGGGCTAGAAAAGTTTTTTTCACAATATTTTTATTATTTAGAAATTACCCTATAAACTTCTAAATAGCAGGATTAACTCTTGGTGTAAAAGAAGTCAGTTCCACTTCAGTCTTCAGGCCATTCTGTCCATCCTTGATTCCCTGTTGTTAAACATGGGAAAACGCTCCATCCTGTCATGCAGAAGAGAAGAAGGGAAGTTGTCTGGATCACTGTTGGTAGATAGATCCAAACATTGCTAGCCAGGATGCTTTGAGATGGATATGGTGTTACAGTCAAATCGATCGTCTAGTTAATACACAACAGAGAATCTCTGGTGTGTGTTTTTCTCTGTAAAGCATCTCAGAGCATAGCAAGAAATTGTCAACAGTAGAAATACTTTTAGATCAGGGATTAGCATGTTAATAATAACAAAGCTGTCCTTTGGTTTACAAAACACTGAACCAAATGATTGCTTCATGCCCAGCTGTGATTTTCTGCCTTTCTACCTTTCAGTGTCTAGTTTGTGTGTAGTTGTCACTTTCAAATGGCTGTTTTGAGAGGCACATTGATGACACTATTGTGTTAATGTCATCAATCATACAAACACTGATATTGCCAGGTAAAGTTAGTTCATTAGAACCAGATTCATGCTCCTGTAAATAAAATTAATTTTTTTTAAAGTATGGCACTATGCCAACAGATTATAACACTTTTGGAAAAATTAATCTGCTGCCAATTATATGTATTTATAATACTATACAAGTGTATAAAACATAAAATTATTGATGATAGTTCTGTTAAAATTACTTTCATATAGCGTCTGGTGCTGGGTTACCTTTTAAGCACAGGCCGAACGTGCAGATTCTAGGTTTACAATGATTTAATTTTTGCTAAAATGATTCAATATTTATAATTCATTACATATTAAATATTTGTATGCTTATGATGATGACTACCACAGAAATAGTAAGGGGTTTAGTATTTAATTAGTAATAATACTTCAGGTCTAGCTTTCTGTTCCACTGCTGCTAGCATTTTGTTGTTCAACAACAAAACATACACATTTAGGGCTCGTTGACAACAGCTTAGTTTGCAGTGCAAAAATCAAATAAGAAAATAGTCTATGATATATGCAATTCATAACCTGTTTCTTTTGCTTTTTAAGTAGTTGAAATAATCTAGGCTTTTGGTAAACGTGTATGAAATAAAATGGTACAATTAAAGTTAGAAAGCAAGTTCATAGCATTCACCAGCTCTTAAAGGAAAACCCCATTTTTTTTCAAGGAAAATGTCTCTGCTTTGAGCCTACCAGAAGCTCGTTTTAGTGGGAAGGCAGGCTTTTGGAAAGCAATATAAAGTAATGCTACCCACTTCCTGGCATGTATGCTACGTATGTTCATGTGGTGCCCTTTGCTAAAAATGTGTTCTAAGAGAATAGAGATTGTGCCTTAGATACATTGTTGCGAAATGAACGGGAAGTAGATAAATACATTGCAGTTCACAGATAACGAAAGGATGTCTTTGCAAAGGAGTCTGAGAATACAGCTCACTAGAAAGTAAAACGTATTTTCCAGCAACATTGAAATTTGAGAAGGGCTTAGCACCTACCACTGATTTTTACTGGTACTGTTGGTATCAGACCCGTAACCCTCTCTAACCTCCCTCTTAAACAGGGCCGTATTTAGTAACGTGCTTCTCCTGCTGTGAGGTTGGACTTTTTTGAATGGGGAATGGGGAGCCAGTTCACAGGCTCGGAGCCCTCCCAGGCAGTGGGCATCTCCCCTGCCGCAGGGAGGCCTCCTTGCCCCTGCCCTGCTCCTGCGGGGCGCCGAGGGTTACCCAAGACAGGCTGGCCCTGCCAGGTGGGGCCCTTCTGACAGCCTCATGTCTTTGCAGTTGCTGGCCAGGCTCTGCTCCCATGCTCATGGGCTGCACCCTGGGCAGCGCTTCTGGCTCGTGGTGGCGGGGCGGGTGGCTCGCGTGCCCTGGGCTGGCGGCTGGCGTCCTTCCTTCCTGCCCAGGCAGTGGCAGGCCACAGCCGGGGGAAGTCTCTTGCAGACTCAGCTTTATTCTGTGCTGTATTTTTTTGAATTTGGCCTTTAAGCAGCTTCAAGCCAAATAAGAAATGCTAGCCAGCAGAATTGCGGGGCTTTTTTTCCCCTTGCTTTTGGAGTCAGACTTGACTGTACAGTGCAACTGGGGAACAGAAGGCACCTATTGAGGAAGACAAATTGTGTCAGGAGTGTTCAGCCTCCAGCCTAATATATTTTTCCCACTGCAGATAACACTTCTGGGTTCATTATAGCTTGCTCTCATAAGTCGTCATTTCTGTCTCAAGGCTGTTGTGCTTTCCAATGTAAAGCAGATTGATGCTGGCACATTTTTTCTATTTTAATTTTACAAAGTTGTCACACTGAAACTGTGCCTCATATTGGAAGTGCTTTGAAGTGAAGAGATAAACAAAGAGCAAAAATAAAATTAAAAAGCAGCACGAACAACATTTCATCTTGGTTTGTCTTTTTTAAAAATAAGCTGAATGGATGTAGTACCCATGTGCCACTGTAGTAAGTCTGCAAGCATTAGCTGATCAATCTAAACTGAGTTAGTGTATATGTAGTAAGCAGAAACAGGTGAAAATTAGGTTATCTGTGCCCAACTCTTTCTATTTGTTATGAACAGTGAGATATAAAACTAGTTTTTAGACCTGATTAGTTTTGTTTATTTTCAGAGAGGGGCAGAGGCAGAACATGTGGTATATCTACCATAGTTATTAAAGCAAGAAGTTATATAAAGTCACTAGCTCAATTGTGACATTTGCAGATAAAAGTAGAAAGCCCTGCTATAAATAAATCTGAAGTGAATCCAGGAGGAAAAACAACAGCAGCAATCCTTTGTACATTTCAGTTTTATCTCTATGAAAAACAAAAAACCCAAGAATTTTCTGTCCTTTCAACTAACAAAAAAAGGAAGTCATTGGCTCTGTCAGTGTCAGAAATGCCAACCAATTTATAATCTGAAGTATGGTTTATAAGTTCACTTCTTTTTGTTTGTGGACTCCCAAAAATTTTCCAATGAAGACAGTAAGCTAGATCTTTTTATGACGTTCTAAAAGTAGTCAAGGAATTTCGAGGTCTGTTGACCACAGATTGAAGCTATTGTCTGCAGCAATAGAATACAAAATACCAGTGGCAAATATGCTTTCCCTGTTACAATTCTTGAGAACACAGTCACTATTAATCTTTGATTTAAAGAGGAATGACAAGTCTTTGTCCCTAGACCAGCTTTTAAAACACATAGCATGGAACAGCTTTTACACTCCTATAGAAGCCTTTTATACGTGTTTATGCACCTCTACTTACTGGTGAGAAGCAGCAGTTGCACAAAAAACCCATGATTTCTCTGAAGTGGCAGGATGAGGTCTTTTCCTGAGATTGCAGTCTTACCTGTGCAGTAGTGGCTTGTATTCCCCTTTCCCAGCAGAAAGGTAATTGTAATTTTTTTTCCTGTGCCAAGAACTATCACTACCGCTGCAGAGCATAAGTAAAGACCAAGGAGACCCAGCTGTGGGCTTCCAGTCCCATTGTTATTACCTCACTTGTGTCCTGAGTTGTGTTCTTGGCCTCTAAAAATCAAGCCAAATGCAGAACTGGAAACCCAGTGTTGTCCTTTCCACTAGTTTGAACAAGCCCATGAGCAGTAATCTTGACGTACTGTTATCTTAAAACTTCTGTGCCTGTTCAGCTTGGATGCTAAAGAATCAGAGGACCCTCTTGTTAGAGACAGCTAATGTTTTCTTTGACAGAGGTTCTCTGTCACTCATGTTTGTGAGAATTATTCTTAAAAACTAAAAGTTAATTAGTTCACAAAATGTTAACAGCTTCTGCCCTCTCTGCAAGCTAATTGAGAACCTGACAAGAATCATTCCTTGGTGTCATTTGCTAGAGCCCTGAACCCCTCTGAACCAAACCGCTGATAGCCTTTGCCTTTTCCCTAGAGGAGGGTTTTGTGGGAAGAGCATTTCACTGTTAGGTTTTTATGGCATTTAGAACCATTCGTGATCAAATGTGCCTGTTCTGCCTTCAGGAGGGTTGTGAGGATGAATGAAATACACTCTGAAGTATTCAGGTTCTTTCCATCAGACCAGATTTCAAGGTCTACAACTGTTTCTGTGTCATCTCTCACTTCAAAGGTATCTGCCCTTTGACTTTTAAGTTGAGCTGTTATTGTTGGGGCCCCTTTGGATTGCCTGAGGCTATCAGATGTCCAAATAGCCATAACAACAAAAATAATATTTTCTTTCATATTGTAAACAGTTCCTGTTTGATTGTAACAAAGATGTAAGGCAGTTCAGGCTTGAAGAAAAAAAAAGAAGAACTGTTCAAACTTTATTTCAGTTTGTATTCGGCTCCCTGGATCTTTGCATTTGTGTTTTCCAGACGTGATGGTGCTTGTAGCTGTTGGAATTGATACAGCCTTGGGGATTCTTGCACAAAGGAAACAAACAAATTTTCAATCCAGATCAAGTGTAATTATCCCTGAAGTTGTCTGGTTGGGTTCTGGTGAAGGTTTGCTAACTAAACTTGTTGCTATTGAAATTTATAACCATTTAAACAGGAAAGGGTTATTTGCTGGGAGAGGATCTAGCAGACAGAAAGTTTATCTCTGTTCCTCTTAGAACCTGGACTCCTTTTGTGCTCACAACACTGTGCTGCAGGCAGTTCACGCTTGAGGGAAATGAACTGTTCAGACTGGGTTTTGAGTTGGAGTTCAGCTCCCCAGGCCCCTGTATTTGTGGTCTCCAGGCTTGATCACTGCATTACCATTGTACAGGGGTGAGTGTGTATTGGGGAAGCTCTGAGTAGATTAAAATGCAGCAGTGCATCAGTTTAGCAGCACGGAGCAGTATTATCCTGTTACTCCACTGTTTTGTTTCATGTATCCAGTAATTTCTATTAAATATTAAGCGCAATTCACTGTGCTTTTCTGTTGAAATATAAAGCCCTGCATGAGATTACACACAGGTACTTGAAAAAATGCCATTCCCTCCGCTATCCTCTTTTCTACTGGGAGCTACTTTTGTCTAGGATGTATTGCTCATGCCTGCAGGATGTACCATGTTTCAGGAGTCCTGGACTATTAAGCTCATTCTCAGAAGAAAGCAGTGAATGCTTCTTTCGGTTGCTTTTGAATTTGGTAAAGTTCATCTCTGAATGAGAGGCCTTTCTTTAGGAAGTCTACCTTGTTCTTTCCTTCACAAAGTAACTCATTGAAGCTAATTCTTTCTACCTTTTCTTTCTAGAGGAAAAGAGAATGTCTTTGCTTTTGAGTACTTAGAACACATTACAGTGATTTGGAGCCATTAAATATGCAGATTAATAGTGCTCAATACAAGAAAGACACAAGCAAAATCTAGCAACTTGCAGTGCTCTGGATTTTTATAATGCAATTATGAAGTCTTCAGAAAGAGCTTTGCTTTTCTATGTGATAGCGTAAGAAACTTCACTGTACTAAATAATTGATAAATTTGCTTTTCCAAATAATAAATTTCAGTGAACTTGCCATACGTAGTCTTGTTTTCTTAAAAAGTCAAACAAACAAAAAAAAACTACAAAAAACACCAACCCATCCCCTTGCCCCCAACATGCTGCCAGTCTTCCAGAATTTCTGGTTGTGAAGTATTTCTAATTATAATCAGACCTGGATAATTAATGTTAGGTTTATTCATAAGTATTAATATTTGAAATATTTAACTGGTAAACAAAACTGCACTGTGCTTTGTATCTAAGCATACTGTACGGAAGTTTTAAAACTTAACAAATTTTTTATGTATGTGAATTATTAAATTTACTGTTAAGGTCTCTCAAATTTTCTGTCAACACGTTTCTTTAAAAAATCAAGGCAATTGTAAGTTAAGGAAATACTAGCATTTAAATTATTCTCGCTTCACATGCCTTAGTTCAGAAGCATCATAAAGTACTCGAATGTGCTGAACCTTGTCACTCCTTCATGCATCTGTCACATTCCTCATTTCACAGTCTTAACTGACCTTGGCCCTCCCAGGTAGCCATAAAAATGACAGAATTGTAAAAATGAGGAAATCTGAAGAAGGCGATGTGCAGTTTGGGAGCGATGAACTGCAGGAGAGATGTATTCTAGAAGTCAGGGGAGAGGATTGAATGGTCCGGTAACTTGCACAAAGATTTTTTGTTTTTATAGGCTACTTCTGCTTTACATGTAAAACAGAAATGTTAGCCCTGTTATTTTGAAGCGCACCTTCACTGTGTTGCCTCTGGGTCAGCTTGTGAAACAGCTTTTCACTACAGTTTGCTTCACGTTTTGTTTTGTACCGTTGTCTGCGATAAACTGACTCAAATAGGTATCAAAGAGCAAGCAGCTCAGTCCAACGCACTTGTTGGGGTACAATTGAATACTTTCATTTAGTGAACCGTAATAAAATGGCAGTTTTGTAGTTTAACCCCAGCTGGCAACTAAGCACCACACAGCTGCTTGCTTATTCCCCGGGGTGGGATGGGGGAGAGAATTGGAAGAATAAAAGCAAGAAAACTCGGAGGTTGAGGTAAAGACAGTTGAGTAGGTAAAGCAATAGCTGTGCACAGGCACAAGCAAAGCAAACCAAGGAATTAATTCACTGCTTCCCATGGGCAGGCAGGTGTTCAGCCATCTCCAGGACGGCAGGGCTCCATGACGCGTAATGGTTACTTGAGAAGACAAACACCGTAACTTCGAATGTCTCCCCTCTTCCTCCTTCTCCCCCCAGCTTTACATGCTGAGCATGGCGTCAGCTGGGGTCAGCNTGAGATAAAGACAGTTTAATAGGGAAAGAAAGAGCCGCGCACACAAGCAAAGCAAAACAAGGAATTCATTCACTGCTCCCCACGGGCAGGCAGGTGTTCAGCCATCTCCAGGAAAGCAGGGCTCCATCACGCGTAACGGTTCCTTGGGAAGACAAACGCCATCACTCCCAATGTCTCCCACTTCCTTCTTCTTCCCCCCAGCTTTATATACCGAGCATGACATCATATGGTATGGAATATGCCTTTGGTCAGTTTGGGTCAGCTGTCCCGGCTGTGTCCCCTCCCAGGTTCCTGTGTACCCGGCACAGCACGGGAAGCTGAAAAAAGTCCTTGACTAGCGTAAGCGCTACTGAGCAACAACCAAAACATCTCCGCATTATCACCACTGCTTCAGCACAAATCCAAAACACAGCCCCATACTAGCTGCTGCGAAGAAAATTAACTCTATCCCAGCTGAAACCAGGACACTGTGTTATCAAGGCTGTTTAGACCACACATCCAAAATACGGCCCCATACTAGCTTCTATGAAGATAACTAACTATTCCAGCTAAAACCAGCACAGGCAGTCTTGGAGATAGTGGTGCAGCTGAAACTAGAGGTTTGTAAAGCAATGCTTTCAGTTTTTCAGTCTTGCTGAACATGATCAAACATCATCTGAGTATTAAAAGAGTGCATAAATTTTGAGTTTCTATTTCTTGAATAGAATATTGAAATGAAAGCTGCATATCTGCAAACATGAGCAATATCCTTGTGTCTCACTGGATTAATTATTGTGTCGAGTACTTTGTGACTTGCTGGAGTGCTCTGATGTGATTTGCTTTGGTCAAGACCTAACGGTGAAAGGATGTAGTAGTAGTTAGATATTGAGTTGATATGTACTAAAAGTAGTGTGGGACATGATTTACTTTGTTATTTGGTGACATACTTTTGGTTTCTGAGTTCTGAGGAACTGGAAATATGGGAGCTATTTTGTCGTAGCATGTAGTTTCTCTGTATATCTGAAACCAGCTTGAGCAACTTCTGTGGAGAGGTTAGGAAACAATAGAGCTATGTGAAGGCATGTGAGGAGATAGATTAGCTATTTCCTTCCACTTTGTGGCAAACACTTATGTATTAAACGTGTCCCTGGGATAACTTGTTTTTAGGAAGTCATTGATATAAGTGAGAATGTTTATTTTAAAACAGGAATAAGCAAAAATTGGGAATTTCTTCTGGAAGACCTTTTTATTACCATGGCACACTTTTCTCCTATTTTACTCAAAAGTAAAGAAACAGGCATTGAATTGAAACAGGCATATTTGTGCAGGAACACATGCAAGAAATAGGAGAATTGATAACTCATGCTGTTTTCTGTCTTTTGGAGAATTACTCGTTTGTTCGTGTCACCGGTCGTGCTCACCTAAGCAACAGCAGTGTGTTCTCTGACCTTTTTCCTTGCAACTGAAGACACTTCTATTAGTCAACAACTGTAGTGCAATTAAGTCCACCTGTAAACCTAAAAAAGCAGTTTCCGTCAATAAATGTAACTTTATAGTGTGAAAGTGAAGTTACCCATGTGATTTCTTTTGCTTCTTTTCTTTAAATTATTAAAAAAAAAAATCATGGTTGTGAGAGTTCTAGCTGAGTGTCCCCTCATAATCTGATCAGTAGGCAAAACTGTGCTCATTATAATGTCCTGAGTTTAACTCATCTATATGGCTTTATTATTGCTGTACTGTTTTATTCCTGATTAATATGCTGGCACACCATTGCTTAAGATATTTTGTTCACCATGCTTTCTTTCAACTATGTGATAAATCCTGTTTTCTTCCGCTGCATTTTTAGTGCTGTCAAATTATTTACTAACCAGTGCTGTTATTTTAAGATGTAGTTAATAATTAACATGAAACCAGGTCATTTTATGAAAGGTTATTTTCTGATGACTTATAAAAATCCTAGGAGAGGTTGAAAATACCACTATGATTCATAAGGATTTGTTGGCAATAACAATATGCTCTCAGGTGATCCGTCTCTAGTTTAAATTGCCTACTAGGTTTAAGATAAGCCAGTGATAGTAATGTCTTGGCTTACAGGAGTCAACTCAGATTTATTAATAATATCCACTCATAAATTCAGGGTAACACTGTGCCTGTAACTTCAGATCCTAAAATAAGATTTTGTATACAGTTGCACAGAATTAAAATGCTACACAGTTGCTTTAATTTCCATTGAGAATTGGGATCAAGATCAAGGGCTTTATGTAGGGCAGTGTGTTTTCTTCCATTTGGATGCAGAGAACTCTCAATTCCTTGAAGAGATTCAGACAACATTTTAACCCTTATTCACTTGTTTTGATGTTGTCTAGATTAAGATGCTCTCATGGTGCCTTAGAAACATCTTCAAGACTGATGGCCTGTTTTTCCTCTGACAAGTTCTTTCTCAGAGTTATGTTTAAAGTACGCCAACAGAGAAGTTTAGGAGCATCTCTAGCCTGTGGCTTACCTGCCAAATAGAGGCCTGGAAAAACCAAATTGTGTTGTTTTTTTTCTTAGGCCATCATGATGGCTCCCTGGCCACAGTGTTGGGGAGGTTTTGTTGAGAATGAAGGTTGGCAGTTTGGTTTGGAGAATGCCCAGAGCCAAGGAGAGAGTAGGATTTCTAAGAGAGGTAATTCCTTCCTATACTGAGACATGTTGCAATACTTTCATAGTAACTTTGTATCCAGATATGATTTTGGAAAAACGTCAATAATTATGTATTTTATTTATATAAATACACATATAAATTGTATATGCATATATGTGTATATATACACACTTATTCATATGCATGTGTGTATATATATGAATATTAAATTTATTTTGAGAATTTAACATCTCTTAAAGTATGGAGGAAATGTTTAATTATTAAGACATCTATAGGATGATGCTCAGACTGTTACCAATAAGCCACTTAGACTGAAGTGAGTTGATAAGTCTTTCAATAACTCAATGCTTGAATCTTCTGAAAAGTAAATAAATTTTCAGCCCACAAAGTTACGGGGGAATACTTAACTCCCAGCAGGAATGAAAGAGCCTTTAATCTAAACAGGCAATGTAATTTTTAGTACCTTGTGTTCAAGGGCTGCATTCCAAGCTGAGGAAGCTCTATGCTAATCACAAACTGTGGTTCCCTGGCATGTTGTGGAAGTGTCTTGGGAAAACACTGGATGACTGGGTCTCAGAGAGCATTCAAGTCCTTGTCATGCTATAGATTGGATCTCTCATGGGACCCTAATCTTTGATTTATGTGAAGATTTCTGATTTAATGGAGTATAGTGGGCAAGTTTTCTACCTTAGCTTTTTAGCAAAGCATTTCCTCTGTAACCTTTTACATTCTTGTTTAGTCTTTATCCTTTCAGAATGCAGCAGAAGCTATATTTCAATACTTTCAATTTCTTGACTGCACTGTATTTTCAAGAAATTAATTCTTCCCATCTCTTGATATCCATATGCATTACCAGTCTGTATACAGCTATTAGACAGAAGAAGGGGTCTTTGGCTATTGCATTAGTGCCTAAAGGGGATCATATATTGACACATGACATGTGTCTGGGAGTTTGGTATTCATGTTCTTTAATTGCTGATGTCAGTTCAGGGTTCAACCTTTGACAAGGGCAAGCAAGGGGTGTGCACCTTGGACATCTGGAAAAAAAGCTTCTAAGTTATTCTGTATGCTTCTGTTTATTTCATAGAGAGTGGGCTCTGTTGCTGTTTAATTAGAAAAGCAGGCTTTTGTTTTTCATGTGCTGCCTGACATGGGTTGGTTGATAATGTTTCTGTGGCACCTTTATTTTTTGACTGTTTACACTGTTGGCCACTGTATTGTGCAGATGCGCCTGTGCATACTGGACTATAGGAAATGATGTTGCTGCTCTACAAAGATTTAGTCAAAGCTAAAATATTCAGCTGACTGCACCACCTGTGTTGTGCTCTTTCCCTTCTACGTGTTCTTCAGGCTCCAGCATTACTTCTACACCAAGTCACATTCTGATTGTTGTGTCTCTAGCTCTGCAGTGAGAATGTTCTAAATATTCATAATGTTATGTATATATCATGCTAGGTGGCTGTGTATTATTAGAAATCCTGGGCTTTAAGCACACTGTCATCCATTGTTCAGTAAACACAATTACATTGCCCTATCTTTCATCTCTTCTCTAATGAATCCATGCTAATTGATTAATCAGTGCTGTTGCTTCACTCTGATAATCCCATATGAGGAATAGTAGTAACGTAACTAGCAATTACTAACATATGTTGTACTCTGAGGAAATCATAATGTAATACACTGTAAGTGGCAAACCCAGATCAGGAGGAGCGGAGCAGTGCCTCGGCCAGGCCTCGCGTTCCAGAGCACAGCTCTGTCTGCTGGGAGGAGAGGTGGGCCAGGTGGGCCTGATTCTAGGTGGTCTTTGGTTGTGAGGGCAATCCACTGATTACGGGTACAGGGAATATCTCAGGCTATCACCAGTTAGTGGTGTGTTACAAAAGGGCATATCTGAGAAGATGTGGGCAATGGGATCAGCTACATCTTTTTCAAAGTTTCATCTGGTGTTGGTTACTGAAGTGACTGTCTTCTTGGCTTAAATATGGCTATGACAGTGGCTTCTGAAGCGAGATAAAGAGCATTCTTATACCATTGCAGCATCTTACTGATGTTACTGTTTAATTTCCAAAGCAATGAGTTGAGATTTCTGATCTAAGGCAAAGCTTAACGTTGGCTCTTGCAGGCTGTGAGTGTTGTTTAGCAGACCGATGACGGTAACAATTTGGTTTTTCTTGCTGTTACAGAATCAACAGAACTATGGATTCGTCTTGACCAACCTAGCTTGTTTAAGGCATCACATTACATGCTCCATTCATAAAGAGAATTAGCAGCAAAATGTCAAATACAATCTTCAGTAAAGTCCCTCTTTTAACCTTGAAAATGGATGTGGTTTGTAAATTTTTGGAAACTGTTGCTGTTCACTCTCATTGTCATTGGTGGTGGTGGTGGTGAAGATACACATAAGTTTCATTTGGATGAAAAAGACAGCTAAATTCAGTAAAGGTGCTATTGCAAGGAATAAAGACGTGAGGCTACAGTATCATTTGTACGTTTAGCTTTTAGATAATACACATTCTTTAGAAGCCTTTCAGATAATATTGAGTGGTGTAGCAAAAGCAGAAAGTTTTGATTCTGTAGTGCAATTTACATTTGTAAAGTTTTCTTTTTTCTTTTCTGTATTGTGCATTAGTGGTTGGTGTTTTGGTTTTAATTTTTTTAAGTGTTCAGAATTAGTAGTTCTATATGTTTTGAATAAAATCCGAATTCTATTTTGGGAGGAAATGATGATGTGGCATCATACATAAGACAGTCTAGATGTTCACCAAGTAATACTTTCATGAAGAAATTATCCTGATGTAATGTATCGTGGTTTCAGAGATTTTAAAAGGGAATACAACCAGCTCCTCTTCACACAAATAAGAAAGGAGTCAAAGTACAGATTCGTAGTTTACAAACCTCTTGTAAAAGGTTCTGTCAATTAAAGAGCTTGGGAGGCTTAAAAAAGTGAGTCAAGCTAGGGAAGGTAATGTTGATGTTCTCTTGGTCTGAGAAAATTTGGTGGATTTTCTTGTAGAAATATGAATTTCTTTCCTATTTTTGCAATATTAATTGCCCAATGGCAGTTTCCAACTATGAAAAGAGTTTATTGTGCATTTGTAGAGCTAATGATAGTGCACTTTTTAAATGATGCTTGTTGCCATGGGAATGCTTACAAATAATTTATATAGTCACTCAAATGTCCAAAGGTTGTGTACTTTCTTTGAACACAGATTTTTGTCTCCAAGTGGGTGATACAGAAGAAATCACAAGTGTTAGCTTGGAAACACCTGCTTCCTTACTGCCTTGCATTGCTGATAGCACTGGTAAATGTTCTCTGTAAATAAAAGACCACCCATGGATTTCTGGGCAGAGAATTTAGCAATAGTCCTTAAAATATAATTAAATCACTAAAAGGTAAATAAAATATGAATATTAATGTCCTAGCAGAATATCAGTATTTATCTACGTGACCTCTAACACCTAAGCACAAGAGTTGCCATGCTTCAGGTCAGCCAGAATCTTTTTAAGTGCTCTTAGCATGGATTAGTTCTAATTAATAATCTTGCTGAGATGCAGATAATACTGGCTCAGGCTCACTGACCTCCTAATACTGCTTTGTAGTGTCTAGTTGGCTTGCAGTGCAGGCAGAAAGCTCATGTATGTCTTCAAAACACCATGTAGACACACTCAAAAACAGTAGGGGGGTATTTAAGTCAGTAATGTTCTCTACCAAATTTTGCCACTGCTTTCTCCTATTAATACAGTTTTCATCAGGAAAAGAGCTATACATTGACCCTAACTCTTTCTGCAGGTATTGGTAAACTAATTTTTATCTGATACTGGACAGACCCCGATGTTTTCTAACTGTAGAAAATAGAGGTTCATTTTCTAAGATTCTGTATACCCTATAGAACCTAAATGTGTTTTCCATCATGAAGACCCCTTGAGAAGCTTTCAGTAGCATATGTATATTTGAATGCCTGCCTGATCAAAGCAGGCAATTAAAATCAGCATGATAAATGGGGGAGAGGGCTAATAAACATACCCTCTGTTTTAAAGGTGCCAGTGGTCATATGGCTAGCCAGTTACTCCATCCTTTCAGTAATTATTCCAGTACTGACAGCTCCTAAAAGTGTGAGCATGTACCATATTACTTATGTTTCCAGTAGTTTTTCAGCTGGGGTTAGTGTGTTGCTCCTCCTGTCGTTCTCTCCCTCCCCACCGCCATTTCCTTTTACTTCAAGAATTGGTTCTTGGCCAGTAAAAGTGGTAAATCCAATTATTTATCGTTATGCTGTCAATGCTTTTAAAAGTGGTTTTCTACTGCCTTGGAAAAGACATTGCTCACACCTCACCCTGGAAATTCTTAAAATGTTGGGCTTAAGTCCAGAGTTTTATGTGCAGGAAAAGTACTTCTGGAGACTTTTTAACTGAGGCAATTTTTCCATTTTTGTTTTCCTCTGAGCCCTTCACAAAGGGAAGTACTTAGGCACTCAAGCTGCACCTCTTCCTTCCCTTCACCCACGCAAAACAATTGCCAAGAAAGGTGTGAACTCTAGTACTGTTACAACTAGTGGAAATTTTTCTCTCCCTCTGCCCGGTGTTAGAGAAGGTTTTCATCTGAGGACTCTCGGAGAGTTTCATGACCAAAGTTATATGCAACAATTTTGATCTCCAGGCCTAAACCAATCCTTGCTGCTCTTAAAAATAAATAAATTACTGTTTGTGTAGGACTTTAAGAAACAGAGCATTGCTGTTTCTACACAGAGAGCGCTCCTCAGCTAGATTTTTTGAATGGTTAAGACTGGAAGCAAATTGGGAGTAGGTAGAGCAGGAAGGATTAGGGATTTTGTAGGTTAGTATGGGCAAGATGTGTTTTACATGTAGAGGTTGAACATTTCCAGAAGAGCTCAGTGGGAGTTAAGAGGTGAGAAACTGGCTGGTGTAGCTTGTGTGTCTGAAGAACTGAGGCTCGTCTGGTTTTGGTTCCTGCTGACTCCTGCACTCCGTGGGAGCTGTGTTTGATATTAACAGTACTTGCCCATGCAGAAGGCAGGGACTTCAAGGTGCCTGCTGGCTTTGGTCCAATGGTAATTAGGAGGGTAGAAGACATTGCCTCCCATGCTTAACCCCATGAGGTACTTTTCCCCCTGGCTTCTCAGTGTGAGAGCGCCCTGTTTACTATTGAGAATTTGCCCTCATATTCTTTTAACAGAAGTTGTTGACCACTGAGCTAAGGCATAAGCAAAAATTTTGAAAATATTTGTGTGTGCATAAGATGCATATACATATCCCACTTTTCAAAATGATACCAAGTACTTCAGTTGAACTGTGCATGTGATGCCGTCGCTCCTAATCTGCTTCAGTACAAAGTCACCCAGAGTAGTAGGACCTGCCAGGGAAGGGAGTTTCAGCCAACTTGATTTTTGCACTGAACGCCACAGTGGATGTAATCCACCAGTAGAGTTCAGCTGTGATGATAACCATCAGCAGAGAGTTGCTAGCAAACAATTTTGGGGAGTAATTTCTTATTCCAGACTGATTCCCAGGAGAGTGTCCATTTATGCCCTTGGTTTAAAATATCTTTGGTCCTTAAAGGGCCAGAACCACAGCTCCCTACAATATTCAAGAAATCCATTGGTAGTTGAGAGAGAAAATGTTGCTGTTGTGGTTCCTGAAACTGTTACGTAGTTGCTAAAAGCCGTACTACATTATGGCTTTTCTTTGTGCTGTACTAGTTAAACATGAATCGGCTTGCATGTTCTTAAAAATATCTGAAGATGTACAGCTATTCTTACATCGAAGAACATCTTTTACTGGTCCAGTAGAATACATATCAATTGACAACACTGAAAGAAGCTGTGTGATTCTTATTTTCATATTTGTTGCCTGCCTAGAAGTCATCTTTAGCAAGTGATTAATTGCATTTGTAGATACTGCACAATTGCATCAATTACCCATTTCAAATGAATTTTGTTCTGAATAGTGGAGAGGATGATGTAGCTTAATCAGTAAGTGAAATGGAAATATTGTAACCTGTTTAAAAATACTTACACATTTTATGGAGGCAGTGTGATTTAAATCAAGCAGGCTGCTGGAAAAGTAAGAAATATACAGTAACAAAGACTAATATTTTTTCCCTCAGTTTAGCAGCATTTATTAGCTTGCTTTGCATTGGTGTCCATCCTTGATATATTGATGATAGTTACATTGTGGGGATGTTAGATGGTTAGGAATTATTTAATTGAGATAAATTAGTTGTGATTATAAATACACTTGTTTTAAGTGTGATAGCTTACATGTCTGTTGATCAACGTCTTCTCTTTTGGACAAGCTCTGTAATGTTTAAGAGCATACTGAGCAACTTAATTTTTTATTGGTTGGTTTTAAAAGGAAAAAAGGAAAGATATATGCTAAAATAAAAATAATCTGGAAACTTTTCTGATGCACTGTTATGCATGCTTTTGCAATACTAAACCATTTTTCAATATGTTTCAGGAAGTGGTTTTGGGTGTTAGGTAATTCTGTGTGGGCAGGAAGATAGTCCGGTGTTAGCTTGGTAACGAAAGCTTTGCTAAGCAGGTGAAATGCAAGTATTGACACCAACTTTGCTTTCGTATCTAATGTTTGAATGACCAAGTTTTGTGTAACTCTTTGAAAGCTGCTATTTTACAGTGTGTGTTGTTTAACCTACTCAAAGCCTCAGATTTTAATGCTTTTTCCCCTGTTACAAAATTTTTTCTTCTGCAAAGGTGTTTTAAGAACAGGTTTCTGCTAACTGATAACTTGTTATGTATTTCAGTTGTTGGAGTGTTTCCTGGCCTTGAGATAGCCTGACTCTGTACTTTTAAAGTGATAAAGATAAAATAACTGTTTTCTTAATGTAGGATTTTATGGCCACGACTTCAGTTAGGCCCATTGTGGATTTAAGGCCAAATGGGGGAATCTAGATACTGATTTAAAGTCTAAAATATTTTTAAAACTTGTGGTTCACTGCCTTTTGTTTTTACAGTCTGAGAGTGGCAGGCGTATCGTAATGAAGGGCACTGGTTATTGTGGTCAAACGAAGTTTCTTAGCGGTTTTAGAAATGCACATACACACACAACCTATGTTTTGTCCCAAGAGACCAAATTGAGCCATGGAGAAGCTTTTCTGAGGCACAGTCACGTACAGTTGGCAAGAACTTGAACACTGTATCTCACTGCTGGACGTTACACCAAGATACGTATAACTTTGGTTCGAATAGGGTTATCATATTTTAACCTGTACTTGGTTATATTATGACTGAATGAAAAAGAAAAATGTGTGTTCCTTGAGCTTTATGGTCTCGTGGAACATTTTCTGTATGCATTGTCAGCTGTTTCATTTGTTGGTGTAATTAAAGGTAAACACCTTTACTTTGTAACATGGACTAATTGGTTTGGGAATATTTATGAAAGTGCTAATTTTTAAAGCTAAAAATAGTGCTATGGCTTTTAAAACTCATTCTGGCTGTTAGAAATGCTCACATGATCCTGAAAGTGTTGCTAAAAATGTTCAATTTTAAAATATGGTAATTAAAATTGTCTGTTGTGAGAGCAGTAGATGAGACATTTCCTGCATTTGTAAACTAAGCATCCCTTTCACCCCCAGGTTTCCTTCCATCTGACGGTTTGTTATGTTGGTAGGGTCTGAACTCCCACTGAACCTTCTTGGAAGAAAGTTTACTGTTGGCCAAGAAGGGAGAGTGAGCTCTGCAGCCTGCTACCCTGCTCCTGACCTTCTGCTTTAGGGTTTGGATGCCTTTCCTATGTTTTAAAAAGCTGATGCCCTCAGGGAATACAGTACTGTAAACTGGAACTTCAGACATACAATTTCACTTTTAACTTCATCATTAAAAGAAAGTTTCACATAAAGATACTTTCCCTTGGGTATACCAGACTGCTTCAGTTCTA
>VZTV01012176.1:0-12643 GCA_013400875.1 Anhinga rufa | reverse complement strand
AAAAAAAAAAAGAATAAACTCCGAACTATTTACATTCTTCTTCTTTCTGATCTTCATTTTAAGCTATCAGAATGTATTGGAGTCATATTTTCACTTTTTTTTTCCCTCCCCTACAAAACATGAGGTCTAGCAATGTACCTTTTACTGCAAGCCAAGCTCTCGCATATCCCACGACTCCCACAGCTGGGGCTTTAAAATCTGCATCCAACACTGTGAGACTAATGACAAAATCATGAGCTGGCAGCGCTGCCTTTTCCTCCGACCTTTTCGTTTCATCCTGCAAGCGCTCAGAAACAGGAATTCCTCACAGCTCGCAGCACTATCGGTCCACGCAGTTGGTGTTGGGTGGAGGAGGCGGACAGCTGGCCACAAGGAGCTTTTTTTTCCAATTCTTGCTAGATTTTCCCCAGCACAACAAAGCCTCTCCGTTCCTTTATTTGCTATTGTTATGGAGGAGTCTGCGAGTGACCTCCCTCTCGCTCCCTGCCTCCGCACAGCATCAGCGACGAACACTGCTCCATCTCCTGCTTGTCCTGCATGTCTGGAGGGTGGTGCGGGTGGTTTTGGTGCCCGTGCTTCTGGCTGGTCTTATTCCCTCTTGATTTCTACTAGACTGCTCTCTGCTAATCCCTGTGTAATCCCGGCAAGCGTGTGAGCCCGGGGAGGGGTTGAGCATGCGGGCTGGGGTGCGTCTGCATGTGCCGGCAGAGCCGGGGGCTCTCTGTGTAAAGATGGGCCATGGCATCGCGTGAGCTGGTCCTTCTCCCTCCCTTTTATTTTACCCCATCAGGATACCCTGCCTGCATCTCCCCGTGGTTGTGTTCAGGCATGTTTTAGCTCCCTGAGACATTATCGGTCTCTCCAGGGAGGCTGGTAAAGGTGAGCCACCCTCTCCTTTCCCCCTTGAGCACCACCTCTGCCAGTTGCCACTGGAGATAACTCCATGGCTGAGACCGGCCACCAGCCCCGGGAGACGTGAGACTCCCAGCAGTGCGGTGCTACCTGAGCCCCCCGGGCTGGAGGAGGTCTGTAGGCTCCCACCCATCCCAGGGTGCCGACCATTCCTGCAGGTCCCCGATCTCCCTGCTGCAGAGCCGAACCGACACAGCAGCCGCTGCCGAGGCTCCGGCACGACACACCGGCCACGCAGCATCCCCTCCGTGCCGGGATGGAGGCGGCCTGGCTCTTGGGCCGGGCTCCCACCCCCGGGCAGCATTACCCACCCCGCGGCGCAGCGGTGCCATCTCATCCGGCACAGATAACGCGCACGCGTGCGTAGGTATGGCCATGCCCCACGTTGAAGAGCGAGCGGGAGGAGCAGGCGTGAGCGGGAAGCAGACAGCGGAGCCACGTGGGGTCCAGCTTGGAGGAAGGCCGAACACCTTCTTTTACGAGTCTTGGGCTCCTTCCACTCCCACGCACGGCGGGGCGAGCTGACGCACGTGGCACCCGTGGGAGCCGGCTCCCAAGCCAGCTGGAGGCGTTGGCCGTCCCCAGCGCCGTTCGGCACCGGCGCGAGGCCACGATCCAGCAAATCCCCTTTGCTGCACATGCTGCAGTGTTAAGCACGTGTTTTGTCCCCGTGAAATCAGGGGGATGGCTCCAGCGCCTGAAGGTGAGCAGGTGCTGTGCCGCGCCGCCGTGTCGGCACTTAAGGGAGCCCAATTCCCATCCTCCCGGCCAAACCGCAACCATACATCCCTGCTTTCCCTGACCAGCTTGGCTGTGCTCCTCACCTGGCAAAAGAACACACGGCAGCGAAAATAAACACAGAGGGAAGCGAAGCCCCTCATGGCCCGGCGAGCGAGGTCTGCGTTCCAAGAAGTAATGAAGCCCAGGGAATGGAAAATGCATGTCACTTGGCGGCGGGCTGGATGCGCGCAGGCGCTCCGTGCCGGCTGCCGAGAGGGCGCTTCGCCTCCACACGGCATCGCCACGGCACAGCAGCTGCGCCCGGTCCAGCCAGCGGCACCGCGCTGAACTCTGACATTTGAAGACGGAGAATAATTTGGCTTCATTAGCCTCCCCTTCCCCCCCGCCCCAAGCGGTCCCTCGAGCCGGGCTGGAATGTGCGTGGTAGGGACAGAACCAATCCCATTAACACGAGGAGATTGTTTTTCGTTTGGTTTTGTTGTTGTTGAATCACCCGTGGCTCCGCTTCTTTGGGGTAGGTCATAGGAAGGAGGACGGGGAGACGAAACCCATGGATGTGTTCTCCTGGGTGGCCGTCCATGGCATGGTGCTCCCCTGCCAGCCCGGCTGCCTGATTTTGGCAGCAGCGTGAGGTTTCCATCTTTTGAAGGCCATGTGAGCTTTGCTGCCGGCCCCAGAATGGTGCCCAACACGGTTTGAGGGAGCATCTGTAAGAGCAAGGGCTCGGCTTCCATGTGCGGGGCCGGGACAATGCTGGGGCCAGCAGCACTGCTGGAGCTCGCTTTGAACCCCCGTCCAACTCCCCACCCTGCATCCTCATCCTCGCTCCATCTCTGGATGGAGACTTACCTCCGCTGGGGTTAAAGCTGAATTTACAGCTCTGCGTGTTGGTCAGGACAGCACCGGATTGCAGCCATGTGCTAGCAGGAGCCGGGCCAGGGGCAGAGAGAGGCAGCTGGAGCAGCTAGAAAATATCCTTTCCCCAGCTGAGATAGGATCCCAGGCTCTTTTTCCATCATCTTCAAAAGCCCTGCTCTGGCAGGGCCCAAAGCTGCTGTTTCACCCTGATTGTGCTTTCTCATGAAAGGCCCTCATTCCTCCAACACGAGGCAAGAAGAAGAAACCTCCCCCCTGGCTGCTTTGTGTCCAGCAGCATCTCCCCGGGATGCAAGTGGGAAAGAGCAAAGGGGAGAAACGCTGCAGACCCAGGTGAACCAACACCACGTCCAGTCTGAGTCAGGAGAACTGATCACAGATCATGAAAACGGGGGTTTGCATGCCTGTGTGCAAGGCAGGGACTTCTTGGAGTCCTTCCCCACCCTGCCGTCCCAGTCCTGGGCTTTCTGCCCTGTGCGCATCCCTGGTCCGTGGACCCCAATGCTCTTCCAAGCAGAGATGTCCCAGTGGGACACAGCACATGGCACCCGACGGCGGGACAAGGAGTTGCGAGCAGTCCCGAAGTCGTTCCTGAGCATGGGAGAATGACACCGTCGGGAGCAGACAGCAAGAGGGGAGGGAAATCCGTGCGCAAATGCATTCGCCGCGTGGCCCGGCTCCTCAGCTGGAGTGAGCGAGCGGCGGTGGAGCCCGGCCAGCTCCCGGCAGCTGAGAGTTGCAGGGGGGGAGAAAGGAGGGGGCATTTTCCGGAGGTGAGAACAGCAGCCCAACGCAGCCACAGAGAGAGCGGCCCGGGGCGGGGGGGCCGCCAAACCCAGCTGCGGCCAGCGAGACCCCCGCAACGCTCGGCACCCGCTGCCGGCACGGAGGCATCACACAAGCAGGGAGATGATGCCGGGTGTCCATGGCGGAGGGGTGTAGGGGCAGCTCGCTGGCCTCCCCCCACTTTTTGAGGTCGCTTCTCGCCGCAGCGTGGCCAGCAGTCCCCACCCACCCGTCTGCGATTTCTTGCTGACCTGTGCCTGGACACGTGGGAAGCGAGCGTGGGCTCGCCACGAGGACGTGACCCGCCATGGGCTCGTGGTCCCCCATGCCCTCACTACCAGCCATGGGCTGGAGGGTGCGATTCCACCATGGGCTGGCTTGCCCGTTGCCAATGGGGCCACACACCATGAATTTTGCTTCCCCCGTGAAAAAATAAAAGATGGAGCGAGAAGGAAAAGGCGTCGGATGGAAAACACCCTGGCTGCCTGCTGGGGGGAGTGGAACCAGCTAATTTCATGCGTCTCCTTCTTGTTAGAGTGGGGTCCCTCCTCACCTGCTCCTGGGCATGGTTTCCTGCACCCCGAGCCAGCAACAAGGAATCTGACTCCAGTTTAAAGGCGAGGAGCTTGTCCACGGTTTGTAGCCCGGCTCCCATCCCAGGAGGGGACCCGCTTGGAGCCGCTGCCCGCGGCGGGCAGGGTTTACCAGCTGTCCGCACCGATCTTGTGCCTTGCCACCTCCCTCTGCACCGGCCCGTGGCAGGGGGATGCAGAGAGCCCCGTGCTGGGGGTCTCACCCCCAGGCAGCGCCATCCCGGGGTTTCCCTGTTCGCTCCTGCTTGCACCCAACCACTGCTCCGTCACCGCAGGGTGTCTTGGAGCAAGCGGCTGCCAGCACCCTCGCCCAGCCCGTAACGGGGCTCAGTGCTGATGCCCTGGGCTATGTGTGGAAAATGCCAGAGAAAGACACCCCCTGACACGCCATCCGGGGGGGCACTTGGTGGCTTGGCCCTGGCCGGGGGGTTCTCACCTCTGGGTCATCTGCTTGCACCTACCCCAAAGGCTGCTCGGTGCTGGACTCCCATTTCTCAGCCCTTCCCTCTCATCCCACCGACCCCAGACACCCCTCTGCCCACCCTGGGACCTCACGGCACCCAGCTGCCTGCGAGGACACCGTGCGAGCCCCCAGATCCCATCGCTCGGGCAATGCGGCCGTGACACACACCCTGCCTCCTACGCCAGCCCCGCACAGCCAGGGCTGCCCGGAGCATCCTCCGGACGGCTCCCTGCCCGCTGCACAGGCAGGGCAGGCAGCGAGCTGAGAACACCATCCCTCTCCCCTCCGTTTAGTGAGCAGAGCCCAGCCCGCAGAGCACAGCATCCCCCTCCAGCACCCGGCATTGCCACGCTGCGTGGGGGTGACATCGCACCCCCAATTTAGGGACAAGCGGGGGCCGTGCTCCGGCAGCGGAGGCTGCTGGCAGGCAGCAGACCAGGCTCTGCATCCCCTTGGGAGATCCTTCTTTGGCTGCGACTCACGCCGAGCACCCCAGCATCCATCCGCAGCCCTACCCGGGGTCCGGCAGCACCTCCTCGTCCCTCTCTCCGCATCCTGGAGCAAACAAGCAGCTGAGGCCAGCACCAGCCCCAGCTCCTCGGGGGCCCCGCGCTGCTGCTGGCTCTGAGGACGGGACCCTGCTGAGCTACTGAAGTGCTAAAAACGAGCCTCCAGGCCCTTGCATGAGCTTTTGTGTCGTGCTTGGCATGGGGAGAGCTCGAATGTGGCGTGGACGCAGGCGCCGCGCCAGGAAAAACACATGCCGTGGGGGAAAGGTGGGCGCGTACACGTGCGAGCACGTCCCAGCCCTCGAGCCCGGGCGGCCGCAGTGCGTTACGCTGACGTGTCGTGCGCACGCACGGCCCGATTTACGCTTTCCCTCCTCAAAATGGGCGCCCGGGTGTCGGTGGGCGATCTTCAGCGGGAAAAGCCCTCGTTCCCCAGCCCTTCTTTATACGCAGGCGTGAGTACGTGCGTACAGTTCTCCCCACTGCCGTGTCTCAGCCTCCTCCTCCTCGTGGCTGACGGGTGGACGTGTTGGGGTGCATGGCCCCCGGCCCACCCCGCGCCCTCCCAGCACCCACCGAGCCCACCCACCTCACGGGCCTTGGGACCAGCTCCCCGCGGAATGCAGCATCTCCTTTTACGCTTGATGCTGAATCTCTTGATCTGGCGACTCTGCCGGCCCCGCAGCCTGCAGCCGAGAGGAGCATCGCTCCACGTCCGTGCCACGCAGCCCAGGCAGGGGATTCCTCTCTGGTTTGCCGGAGGTTTAATCCTGGCTCAGCTTGCAAAGATGGGACGGTGAGCTGGGAACCAACCTGCGCCCTCCCCGCTGGCCCCATGCTGGGGCTCAAACCCACTCCTCAGCGGGCGACGGGCACCCCGTGAAGCCACCAACTCGTCCAGGTCCGGTACAAACCTTTTATTTCCCCTCTGCCCGTGCCGCCCAGCCAGCCTGGGGCTGGGTTTGCCCTTTGGGAGCGAAGCCGGGGGAGCTCTGCGGCCCCCCTCTCCCCTGAGCCCCCAGCCCGGGACGGGGAGAGCCGCTGCGGCCGGGACAGCACCACAGACTCCACCGAGCTTTACGCTGAGCCGAGCGGCCAAAAAGCAACAACAAAAAGTGTACCCCAAAACAGACACGAGACACCCCCCCAAACCCAGTTCCCCAAACCCAGATATGTCGCACGGGTGAAAGTGATACTGAGCAGCACAAAACCAGTGAGGATGGGGACAAGAGCCCCCCGCCCCACCACACCACGGCCCCCCAAGACCGCTCAGCTCAAGGGAGCGGCTGGCACATGGAGAGAGCCTTAAATCCCAAGGGTGGGGAGTTGCAAGTAATAAGTTAATCTGTACGGACATGTTAGGTGGATGCGGGGATGGCAGGGACCGCCGTCACCGAGCCATCCCTCCTGAACACAGGGGTGTCCCCACGGGGCGCTGGGGGCCAATGAACCACATGCCGGTGCAAATCAAACCACAAAACGACGCACGAAGTCAAGTGATGGAGAGCGGCGGGGAGATGGGGAGATGCCCCCGGCCCGCACCGAGCCCGGCTGCGGGAGCAGAGCCCTGCAGAGCAGGGGGAGGGAGGGAACCCCTCCGTGCCAAAGGGCTGTGCCAGGGCAAGCTGAGGGGGTCCCTGCTTGGCCAAGGAGACCCCAGGGCTGGCCCCTGGCTTCCAGGGCAGCATCGGGACACCAGGGACCCAGAGGTTGGCTGCTGCTAGGTCCTGCCATCAGCTACAGCCCCGCAGGCTGAGCCACTCCTGGCATCAGGCAGGGATGCTGAGCCCAGGACAGAAGTGTCCTGGCAGCTCCCACCTCCTGCCCGAGCTCGGACACACCACAGCAGCACGAGCCAGGGAAACACCACCTCATCCCCTGCTCGGTCCCACCAGCAACCCATCGGCACCAGGGCCAGCTGCCCCAAGGGCATCATGGAGCAGGGAGGGGAAGGAGCCATCCCGGGGCCCCTCCGCAGCTCCAGGAAGGGGCCGGCTGGGTCCTCGCGTGGGCACGGAGGCGGCGAGATCCACTCCTCTCTCCGGCTGCCAACGGCAAATCCATTCGCCACGTTTCGGCTCCCCAAGGCAATCGGCTCCGGCCGGCGGAAGGGAGTTCCCAGGGCCGGAGACGGCGCCTTGGAGGCTCAGCCCAAGGTGGGAGGCCGGGGATGTGCCGAGCCAAAGCCCAGAACGCTGCAGACACTCTCCATCCCCCACCGCAGCCGGCTCCCTCCTGCCCAGCGCTGGACCCATGCCCGGAGGGCTGCGGGGCCCCGGGGGCTCTGGTCGGGAGGAGACGGACCGCCCCGCTACGAGGATGGGCTCCCCCCGGCCTCCCCACTCTGGCAGCTCCTCTCTTGGCTCTCGAGCGCTGGAAACCAGGATCCCAGCAAACAGCACATCTACAGAGGAGGCAAAGCCGCTGCCCGCCTCCCGGGAGCCTCCTCCGCAGCGGCTGTCCCTGGGGAGGAGAGCGGGACCAAGCCAGATCGTACCCCCGGTTCCCCCTGTGCCAGAGCCACAGGAGCCCCTCCAGGAGCCGGGGACAGGGGGCAGCCGGAGGGGCAGCGGAGCGGGAGCGGGGACGATGCCATGGGGACGGTGACAGGGAGGTGGCATGGAGGTGACGGGAAAGGGTGGGAGCGCTACAGGACGGTCTTGTCCAGGTCGACTTTGAGGGGCAGCGGCCCCGCGTCCTCGCCGCTGTGTGCGGGGCACAGGGTGACGGCGATGACAGGCGGCAGGGGGAAGGCGCCGAGGCCGTCCAGGTCCTCCAGGTACTCCTTGTCCCCGTTGATGCTCAGAGGCTGGAAGAGAGGCAGAGGGGATGGTGCAGCCCCAGAGCAGGGGACTGGACCCCCTTGTCCCCGGACTGGGAACACCGCGGGGCTGGCTGGGGACGTACCGCACAGCATGGACATGCCGGCGAGCCCAGCACCATGGCTGGGGACCACAAACACTGTACGGCCACATCTCAGCCCCACAAGGTTCACCCAGCCGTTACGGTGAGACCTGGGGAGTCGGGGACCCCCGTAGGACCCCCCCTGAGCTGCGCTGAGCACCGTTCACCTGTACCTGGGTCTTGACGTGCTGCTCGGGGGCAGTCACCAAACTGGCACAGCTCAGCCACAGCATCACCATGATGGAGAGGAAGAGGCAGGCGGCCAGGATCCAGCGAGGAAGGCCCGAGCGCCTGTAACACCCCACCACCCCCCCCCACCAAAGAAAAAAGATGAGTTTATGGCAGGGCATGGGGTGGGAATTGCGGGGGGAGCATCTGCTCCAGCGTGTCCAGCAGGTCCAGGCCCCCGCACAGCCCCGCTGCACCTACTTGGACATGCAGCCGAGGAAGTCGTGCTCCGGCTGCGGGGGATCCACATGCTGCACCTTGGCTTTGCCCCGCGGTTCCTTCATGGGGGGCTTCTCCCCCTTCACCCGGGGGCCTGGTGGGGGAGAGGCGATGCTGAAGCCGGGCACCCACTGTGGGGATGCCTGCCCCGCTCCCCATCCCCTTGCCAGCACATGATCGGGTGCAGGGGTGCTGGGTGGTCCCCTCTCCCCCCGGGGACCCTCTGCCCGCTGTGGGGGCGCAGAGGATCCCAGCAGCTTCTTGGAGCAAGTCCCGAGTCCGGACTCACCCCCTCTGCGTGGGTGCAGGGTGTGGGAAGCTAATCAGACCCGAGAAGCGGGTAATTTGTTTAGCTCTGGAGAAATCGGATGAGAGCCAGGAGGGCTCAGAGGCTCCCGGCCCCCTCCCCGCACCTGTGTGGGGCTGGGGGACGCGGGGGCTGGACCCCGGTCCCGGCTGCGCCGGCTGGGTCTCCTGCACCTCGGGTACCGGATACTCCATCTCGGGCTGGGACTGGCGGGTCGGCAGGGAAAGAGGGAAAAAGCAGTGAGCAAGGGGGTCCCCACCCCTCTCGGCACCCAGCAGAGGAGGGACGCGGGACACCCCCACCTGAAACACCACGACTTTGCCATCATCCGCCTGCAGGTAGAAGGTCCAAGTGGAGGAGATGAAGCTCTGGGCGGAGCTGACGATGTCGTTGCAGAAGGTGGAGACCAAATCGAACATGGAGAACGACGGCGCCTTCAGCTCCAGGCTCTGCAAAGGAGCAGGGACATCGTGTCACCGCCCGTCTCCTTGTCACCCACCCCGGGCGGCCAACGTCCCACCCCGAGGACATGGCCAGGTTGAGCTGGGCGCTGAGGTCTGGGGCTGAGCCTCCTTCTCCCAGGGACGGGGATGTGCAGGACCTGTGGTCCAGCCCCGGGAGGGTCTCCGAGCCTGGGGCTGCGGTCCCCAGGGCCATCACTCAGCCCCTCGGCAGCCCTGCGCTCGCACCAGCGCTTTAAACAATAGGAGCAGAGCGGCCGAGATGCCGAGGGCGTTTCTCTCCTGGCAGCTTCTCCGTGTGCCCTGGATTCTTGGCCGTCGCGGCAGTTTGTTATTTTTAAAGCATCCCTGCTGGAATCCGCTTGGCTGCTCCCTGCCACTGGCTTCGAACATTTTCCGACAGCCCCTTGCACGGTCAAACCAGAAAACAGGAAATAAATAGGTCAGATTCTGTATCTAATTATTATACTAAATCTGCTTTGCCTGCTTGTCTGGGAACCCGAAGGAAAAATGCTTTGGGTGGGTGAAGGGGGTGACAGCTCCCCCCCCCCGTCAGCCGGTCGCCCCCCTGATACTCATCCCCGACCTCGGAGCAGGGCTGGGAAATGGGATCAGACACTGGGAAGGTCTTAAAAACAGGCTGCAAAGTGGTTTTTCAAAGGAGCCACAGCTTTCCACTGCACAAATTCATCTTTGTCTGCAAGCGTACAAAGCCAAAAGCCTCTACCTTGGGCCAAAGTCTAATTTAATTAATTGGGCAAAAGCTGAATTAATTAAATGTAGGAGGAAAAAGCGTTGCTAATTGCTAGGAAGGATAACAGATCAAAACTGGGGGAATCTGCAACAATCACTGGTCAAAACTTCTCACCCTGGGAATTTGGAGTAATTGCCCTGCCTGGCCCAAGCCTCCGGCAGCCCGGGTCGAGCCCAGTTAATCTGCTTTTCATGCTTTGGATGAAGCAGCGCGATGGGCTGCTCGTATCGATCCAGCACGCCCAGAGCACCCATCCGCAGGGGCACGTGTAACAGGGGACATAAACCAAAGCAAGATGCAGCAGGCATCCTGCGGCGTGAGTTTTGCTGGGCAGCGGAAGCGAGCGGGGAGCATGCCCGGTCCCAACGCGCCCTGGGAGAGCGCCGAGGGAAGCCGGGTCCCGGCGCCGGGGCTCACCGAGCTGTGAGGCTGCTGGCGGGGGCGGCCAGGAGGCAGCGAGGGGAGGGATGGAGCTGGATGCCTGTGCTGGGGAGGGATGGAGGGATGATGGGTGGATGGATGGATGGATGGATGGATGGATGGATGGATGGGTGGATGGATGGGTGGATGGATGGATGGATGATGGATGGATGGATGGATGGATGGATGGGTGGATGGATGGGTGGATGGATGGGTGGATGGATGGATGGATGATGGATGGATGGATGGATGGATGGATGGGTGGATGGATGGGTGGATGGATGGGTGGATGGATGGATGGANGGATGGATGGATGGATGGGTGGATGGATGGATGGATGGATGGATGGATAGATGGATGGATGGATGGGTGGGCAGGCTGCACATGTGGGGTGTTATTGCCTCCATCCCCAGGGAGAGGAGGGACTGGGCTGAGCTCCCGTGGGAGGAAGAGGTCCTTCCTAAAGTGGGACCCAGGGGCCAAGCCACCACGTCCCAGCGTCCTCCCGTGGGGTGCCAGGCAGGGGGTGGGCTCAACAGGGTGGCAGGGTCTCCGTTGCATTGGCGTTGCCTGCTCTGCCCGGCAGTGGGACAAACTTTGGTCCCTGCCATGCCCAGGGTGACCGAGACGCCCCACATCCCCATGCCAGGGCTCAGGTGAGGGCCGAGGTGGCCGGGAAGCCACGCCAAGGGCACCCCCATGGCTCCAGGCTCCCTGCGGAGGCGAATGCCTTCCCCAGCCGGTCCCCGGGGCAGTCCCGTGGGGTGACGGCACAGGGACAGAGCAGCCAGGGCGCCCTGGGGGGGCACATCCAGCCCCCTTCTGCCCCCAGACCCTTTGGGGAAGCAGCCAGACGCAGGGACAGGGCAGAGCCACAGGCAGTGGCACCAGGCACAGGCTGGGCAGGTTAACGGGGGGAACGGGGCGTCCCCATCTCCCCGGCCCCTCACCTTCTCCCTCCTGCTCTCCACCTCGGGCAGCTGCTTGCGGCACCCGGTCAGGCAGCCAAACTGCTCCTCCGCGTTGCTGTAGGCTTCGGCGCACGCTGCGAGGCAGGAGGGGGAGCAGGGTTAGGGGGTGCTTGACACCCTTGATGAGCCCTGCCGCCCCCAGGACCCCCCTACCCATCCCCATGTACACCCATGTACACCCAGTGGGTGTAAATCTGCACCCCGCTCGGTTTGCAGCAGGGTCCGGATGCAGCCCCTGGGCACGGCGTGGGGCTGAGCAGGGGCAGGGTGCTCGGGAGGGTGGAAGGCATTGTGGCAGTGCCAGAGGTATGTGGGGGACCCCCCCCCAGGATGGTGTTTGGGGTGCGGGGCCCGCTCGGCTGCCGGTTCCTCACCTGCTTCACACTCGGCCCTGGTTGTGTTCAGCTCGGCGCTTGCATCCACGAAGTGACAGATGGAGAACAGCCGGCAGCCCCGGTAACAGGCGTTGAGAACAGCATCCTGCAGGGAGGAGGAGGAGAGCACAGAGCTGGCACCAAGCTCAGCCCGGTGGCTGCGCCGGACCCCCACCGCGGCCCCCCCAGCACCGGGGCTGGGGGGCACCGGGCACCGCCACCCTCCCGCAGAACCACAGCCGGGCCTGGCACCCCGAATGTGGGGCGACAGCATCCCCGGGGGAGAGACAGCTGCCTTCCCCCCCCCAGGACTGCACCCAAGGGTCAGGTTTGCACGTGGCCTCGTCCCCATCGAGGACGTGGCAGGTCCCCCCGTCCCTGTTGGGGTGCTCGGCACTGGCTGGGCCCCAGCACGGGCTGGCAGGAGGTGGGGGCTGTGCTGGGGGGGTGCGTGCATGGGGGGGTGCATGCACTGGGGGGGCTGGGAACACACTGAGGGGGACGCACGGCGGGGGGCACTGAGCCTACGCGGGGGTCACTGCGTGAATCTGCATGCACAGGCTTCGGGGGAGCGGGTGCCCCCACCCACGGGGGTCCGTGCGCCCACGGGGGAGCGCGGGCAGGGCTGGGTGCTGGCAGGGAGGCAGCTCGAGCCCAGATGGGAAAACAACACCATCGCCACCCCCGGCAGCGGGGGCCGCGCGGGCTCCTGCCAAGGCGCTGGCCTAGATAGGGCCCTGCCACCGCGGGGGCTCGGGGAGGGTCCCGGGTGCCACCGCAGGGCCCCCGGCACGGCACGGCTACGGCAGCTCCAATCCGGGGCTTTCCGTGATGCTCCAGGTCCAGCAACCAGCACTCGGCTCCATCTCAGTCCCCGCTGCCGTGGCTCGGTGCTGGCCCACCCTGCCGCCACGGTGTCACCCGCGGCGTCACCCGCTCGCCCCGGCTGTCCTCGGCCCTGCTGGCCCTGTGCCACCGCTCCCGGCGCCGCCGCCGGTGATGGGGTGCCGGAGGGCGGCTGGGGGGACAGGGCCTCATCGGTGGCCCCACCAACCCAGGGCAGCCACCGCCACCGAGAGCACCCCAAACCCGGCGCGGGTGAGACGCGGGGGCGGCGGGGGGGGG
>VZTV01012174.1:1112-17388 GCA_013400875.1 Anhinga rufa | reverse complement strand
ATCTCTCGAGGTCCCTTCCAACGTTGCCATTCTTTGATTCTGTGAAAGCAGACACTCAATTTTTTAATTTTTTGTGTGTTTTTGATAATGAAAATCCTCAGAAATTTAATTTTTCAGGAACTTAGAGCTATCAACCTTTTTTTGCATTTCAAGATGAAAAAGAAGGGCAATTTTTTTTAACTTTCAGGTACTGAAATATTTGAGATTTTAGCAAAGGTAATTATGGTACCAGGTTTTCAGAACGTCCACCATGGTTCTGTAAATGTTATTGCATATATTAAAATTTAAATATATAAGTACCCAATATGCAATGGACAAGTTCATTATCTTAATTATTTCTTTGTTTGCCAAACTGGGTTTTTAGAGAAATTTAAAAAACCTGTCCATTTTCTGGCATGACTTTGCAACTGTATATAAACCATAAATCTACCATGTCAACCATTACCCACAAGCTTAGGTACACAGAAACCTGAACACACAGACTCTGTGGATAAAGCAGATAGATATACACTATTTCTCACTGAAACTAGCTATTTTGCATATATTGAACAAATTTAAAATATTCAGGGAAATATTTAATATGTAATTACTGAAAACTGGCCAGTATGGATAATAGTGTATTTAACACCAACCAGTGCTGAACTGTAAAATGTCATATTTAAAATTCACATTCAGAATGAAACCAAGTAAAAATATTTGTAAAGAGTATATACAATTTCCATACTATCTTGGGAATTAGAAATCCTAGAAATATACTTTTCTGTTTACATATCTAAAAGCAATAGGATATGGTCTTTGACTTCAAAGACAGCACCTGCATATCTAAAATTAAACAAACATTTGTTTTGTAGGTGAGTCAAGGTTTAGGGACAGAGTAGGCATTAACTACAGGACACTCATAATAGTAAAGATGGTTCCATATAAAGCAGGAAACAACTCTGATCAGACATTTAGGAATGTATTAAAAAGGGATGTTAGTGGAGCAAGTAAGGATAAGGGGGAAGGAAAAGGCACTTAAAGTGAAAAAGAGTGGAAGCCATCATCACAATTTACATGGACTTTCAGGCAGCTTGATAGACAACACATAGTGGAAAAAATGCTAATTTATAAGGTCAGCAAGTATGGGGAAAAGGATAAGGTATTTGCACAGATACAAAACAGGCTTAAATATCGAAGACAGAGGGTAATTCCTCATTCTTCAGAAAGAGGAATGCAACTAATGGACCTCTACAAGGGTAATTATTAAGGATGAGACTGTTCAGTTTTTATATCAGTGACCTAGAGGAGGTAATGCAACTCACTGACAGAGTAGGAGCTAGAGTGGAAGACCAGTTATCAAGTGAAAAATTACTAGAAACTATGTAGTTTAGAGTAGAGCTGAGACTATTAGTGACAGAAATGAAATACACGCATCAAGCAGATGTGCAATAGAAAACACTAATAAAGAGAAGGATCTCAATGGAGTAATCTAGAATAAAAATTTTGTTTATTAGATTCTCAAGTTAAATAACTGAGAAAATTACCATAAATATAAGTTAGAATAATATTTGCCAGAAGACAAATATTACTGAATATTCAAACCAATCTTTTAATGTGTGTTACAAATATATTTATGTAAATATATCCACACTAGAAAAGCACTGCAGCTATAAAGGTAACTATCAGCGAGCCCAAAACTTAAAGGGGAGCTAAGCTGCTTTCATTTCCTTGTTAATAGGCTAGAGATTGGATGTGGCACTTTGTACATTGAAGAGATATAAGGACCCTAAAAAAGGAAACGTCAGAATTTTTACTTGTACAAATGCATGGGTTATCATTATAATACATGAACTAATCAACCAGACAGCCTCATAGTTGTTGGGGTTTTTTGCTATTCCTCATCAACATTTTCTTGTTCTACATTTTGTGAAACAGTTATAAACACAAATATTTTTACAAAATTTCAAAAATTGAAATTATACTATCCATGCTTTTACCTTTTAGATAATTTGTGAAAACAGCATGTTTTGATGCTGATAATAAAACATCTTAAACAATTAGTACAGTGTCTCTTATTAATCTCAGTTTATATACACAAATGTAACATAAAATTTACATTATATAATTACTGCATAAGATAAGATAAATTTTCTATCCTGGAAGCTTCTGAATCATGATAAAATTTTCTGTACTGCAAACTGCTCTTGGCTAAAATCTTTTCTTTTCAAATACATAAGCTGAAAATTGTTTCACTCTTTGACCTGTGTGAGAAAAGTTCCCCAAAGCCTGATGCAAATTAAAATGGCTGAGTTATAAATATCTCTGAAACTAGGTTTATAACGGAAACATAACCAGATCCTTCACTACAGCAGTACTCATGGGGGCTGTTAGGGCAGTTTACAGAGCTATCAGCGCCAAACTATAAGTTAATGAGGAGGAGCAATTGATGGTAATAAAGCACCCCTAAACATGAAGAGATCATTAAAAAAATGCAGGAGCTGAAAATTCCTATTGGACTTCCCATTAGCTATGTCCCTGTGTACAGCTTCTTTGTTCCTCATTCTGCTTCAGGAAAACATTGCCTTGGCTTCTTATATTTTCATGTGCTGAATTCAGTAACTACACTTTTGTAGGGCTTAGGTAGGGATGTGTGTGAAACCTAAAGTTAGAAGCCAGTTGTCAAGAAACAATTTACTATTCTCATCTAATAGCCTTCCCTCTGTTCTCCTTATTATTACATGACTGGGAATGCACCATAGGATGACAGCAAGACAGAATTAGAAATGGCTCCATTTGACTTTTGTGCATTTTCACATCAATCTACTCCTGTAAATTTTATTGTTAACATTTGAACATGGAACAGTGTACAGGTGTCTGTGGCAGACAATCAGTGCTTGAGAAAAGAGTGCATAAAGATGTGGCTTAGTTAATTTTAGGGTATAGGGGCAATGTGGACAAGGGGGACAATTGCCATTATTCCAGTCATACAAATGTATCACTAAGTAAATCTAATGCATGCTATGACTTGTTATAAAGGCAGCATTCACTGTAGAAGAAATAACAGAAATAGTCGTCTCAGTTGAGAGATTATTGGTGACAGCTCAAAGTGATCAGGTTTTTCCTTTCCAGCCAGAAGCCATTGCACTCCATTTTGGAAAAGATATTTAAAAGATTGAGACTGAGTGAAACTCACGGGTAAATAATGGTGTTGAAGGTAGATGTGTGCACCTTTGAACTCACCTTTGAACTCACCTTGATTGCTTTATGCCGGGATGTATGTGCTGCGGGAAGTGTTAAATACATCCTATGTTTTGGCTTGAGACAGATGCATCAAGAACAAAGCAAATGATTAAGTAACCCCCACCCCAATAACTTCTTTTTCCCTTCTTGTTGGCTATGTGCATTCTCTTTTCTAAACTGCATACATATACTTCTTAGCGAGAGTAATAAAGAGATAATTTGGACAAGATGCATGCTTCATAAAAATATGTATATAGTTTTCATGTGTCTGGCTTAAATTAGTGAGTGGTTTAAGAATGTGAAATAATTCATTGTATATAACTTTAACCCCTCCCAAATACTATTATTTGAAATGTAGTAGCATAATGAACCCTTTTAAAATTAGACCTTCCTTTGGGATCCCCTAAGCCTGTGCTTTCTACCTGTCACCTTCACTTGCAGGATTGCTGCCACCTTGGTTTTATATCTCCACTTAGCCTTCTGTGACAGTGAACTGTGATAGGCGACAGATAAAGCTAAAATGAGGATGGCTGTGCTGTTTCGCAGTTTTGCTCAAGACTGCAACAAAACCACAAGCCTTCAGAGTGCGGGAACTGAAATCCCCTTTGACAAAATGGGGTTGTGCTGAAATCCGTTTTCTCCGGTCTAGGCCAAGACATGGTTTGTTATGGTCTCCTTTCTTGTGTGCAGGGAATGAAAAGTGAAAATACAGAACTGAAGCAATCTACATTTCTCAGTTTTATTTAGTCATATCTCACCCTGATCTTCAGCTAAGAATGTGACAACAGTTTTTGGCCATAAAAATATGGTCAACAGGTTAGCATCAGTGGTGCTGCCAAGTTAGGTACTTGCTAACTGCCTGCGTGGGACAGTGTTTATGGGAAACCCACTAAGCTGGTCTTTCATCAGTGTGCCTGCTCCCATTATACATTACACTGGAGGACGTGGTGATGAAGATGGAGATTGCTCTGCACCCATAATTGCAAACAAGGACCTTTGCCTTCTCCAGGAACAGGCAAACCCCACTGAAGTTGCCTGCCAGCGGACACGCCTGAGGTCCACCCTCTTCAGCTTCTTACTCCCCTTTGAGGCAAGCAGCCACAATCTGTTGAGGGATTAAAGCACCAGCCTGGAGGAGAGTGAAGAGCTGGAGGGAGGGTACGGGACATGCCTGCCACCCTCAGAAGAAGGGAGAGTTTCCCAGTGTGCCTCCTGTCTCACCACTGCTGTTAACAAGGGTGCTCATACAGCAAGAGACAAGATACTTTGCACTCCTGCTGTGAGCTTGAAGCTGTGCACATTATGGCTCCAGTGGCAAAAATGGTTATATGCTACTGATACATAAAATGCTGTATTGGATACAGCATGCAGAACTCCTTAAGATAAGGCATCTTACTTAATTCAAGCATCATTTTTATCCTGCTGTGTCTATAGGCAGTCTAAAAGACCAAGACCCTTAGATGTTATTACAGATTCTTTTGATTTTTAATCCTACAATTATTTGTATAATGGTGAGGAGAGAGAAAAATAATCCTTCAGCATGTCTGCTGGGCTCTTCAGACACAGCGTGTTCATAGACTTACTATATATACTTCATATGCTGCATAATTGCAGTGGAGTAAAAAAAAGAGAAAATTGCACATTTAAACTAAATTAAATTCAGAACCTCTAATATGTCAGGTCACAGAAGGCATGTACACATTTAAATAGGACTGCTGCTTTGGAAACCAAGTAGCTCTGAAGTACATCTACATGTTGGCTCTCGACTCCATGCAGCTCCATTAGGTAATATGTTAAATATAGAGCCACTTAATGATGAATGTTCATAAATGAAAAATGCACATTCCCCATAAAATGCTTGTCAAACAGTGGTGCCTGCCTATTTTTAGCACACACACAAAAAAATCACATTAATCCATATTGTTGTGAAACTCCTGATCTGCCCTTGAGGGTCCTTTCTAGGATTTTAAATAATTGGTCTTATAAGGCAGCCTTCTTATTTTATAAGTAAGTTCCTAATTTTTAATCGATAGCTAACAAAGTAGAGGAGCAACAAATGCAGAATAACTTAGGTTTGAGGTGTTTTAATACCAGCATAAAATTTCTTCACCTTGAGTCGTATGACTAACGATTAAGAGTTCTTAATTCCTTTAAGGAAATTTAAGTGTTGAATTGACAAAGATATGCCAATTACAGAGCCAAAATTTCTACAGTGACAGACCAGGCAGAAGGTATTCTCAGTAAGGGACTACTGTTATTAAATACACTGTCACAGAAAATTAGGCCAAAAGAGGATCACACTTAAAGAGACTGCACAGCAGGACACACCCTTTTAAATTAGACTGTTCTCCTGCACTCCACAGAGCTTGTTCTGTGCTGGAGTTTAATTTAATTCAACGCAACTCTTGCTGTAGTCAACCTTTTGGCTTCCACCATCTTTTCTCCCATGTTTTGCATCTTATGGAGACTATTTTTAAAGTTAATTAGCTTATCCAAAATAAAGCAGAGAAAGATGTAAATCCTAAACTAACGTTTAAAAGCACCATCATGTAAAATAAACTATACAATGGTAGCTATTAATTTTCTTCTATAGTAACTGCTTTTCTAAGAAAAAGAAAAAGAAAAAAATTCACAATTATTTTGAAGTCTTTATTTACCTAAGTCCCTTAAAATTATTTTTTCCTCTTAAAATTAAATAGTAAATATGGAAATGAAACGTTAGATAACGGGAAAGGAGGCAACTGGAAGGTAGTGGAGACATGAGTGCTAAGCAGAATGATTTTACAAAGACCAAATTTTGACCAACAGACGAATATCTGCTGTCAGGATTTCACCTGGCCCTGATCCTGTAAGCTGCCTGCTCCACAGCAGCAGCCTTTGTGCTCATTAAGTATAAAGGAAATCTTCTGGACAAGAAGATCTGATTACTTAAGAAATATCTTAAGAAAAGCTATAGATACTATGATACACGATCTGCTTAATAGGACCTGGCAAAACATTAGGAAATATACAGTATGGTTGATTAATATCAATTCATCATTTGAGTAGTACTTACACACCTTAGCCAGTGCTGGTGACCTCTGAGCTAGGCACTGCACAGCCACCCTGAAACAGATGGTTCTTGTCCCCAGAGATTTATAATCCCAACTAACAAAATAGGGCTAGACCAGGAGAAAAAAAATAGATTAAGACCTAGCTAACTGCGGCTTAAAAGGAAAGTGATGCATCCCAAACCTCAGCAAAGGGCTGATTTGTTGGCTATGCCCTCTTGGGATTCTGGTTTTATATATCTACCTTTCCTATGGGTACAACACAAACAAACCCTTGCCAAAATGTAGACTTCCTGCCATTTGCATGCCAAACATGAAAGCAGAAGAGTTAGGCCAGGTGTCCTGGATGTAAGCAGAAGAGAAACCTGCTAGGAGAAGCTGCAAGGTCAAGAGGAACCACACAGAAAATGATTCCAGAATACCATAATGAACATTTTTTTCCATTTCGGAGTCTCTGCCCCATCAAGTTGCCTTCTATAGCTAATGTAACTTGCCCGTGAATAGGGGAGACATCTGACAACTTTCTTAAGAAAGCTGGAAATGAATGGTCTAGTTGAAACTGCTGTGAAATAAATGTAACAACTTGAAAACTTTAGTCAACAAGTTGTCCATGGTTTATCAAGAAATATGTATCAGGTCAGGTTCTATGCAGACCTGTCCTGCATCTGATACTGAAGAATGTTTTCATTTACTGCTCATATAACAAAATACATTATTAAACTTTCAGACAACCAAAAGGGAGTAAAAACTTCAGCGTGTAGAATTAGGAATCAGAGAGCTCCTGTCAAATTATATAAATGGTCTGAAATACAACAAGAAGCATTTCGGTAGAGATGGTTGATAAGTATTCTGCCTAAATAGGCAGAGTCAACTGCACACAATTAAAGGAAGAGTACTGATGTGGTAGGCAGTAAGTTTGCAAAAAACAACCTGATGGATTGCAAACTCAACATGAGTAAAATAACCAATAGTTGCAGTTGGAATAACATGAGTTTCACGCTGAAGTGCATAAATAGGAGTGCCATACATGCAAAATACAAAGTAATCCTTCCACTTTACTCCTCACAATGAAATCCATGCCCAATTTGAGACATCACTTCCTAGGAAAAATATGAAACGAACGCAGAGAGCAATGAAGAAATCATCAGGGATTTAGAAGAATGGTCTATATGAAAACACGGACTTGGCTTTTCTTAGAAAGGACTGAGAGACACTACCTTCAAGTATACATAAGACATGTAGAAAATAACCTGTTTTGCACATCCTCTGTCAGCAGAACAAAAAATAGCAAGCTTAAACTGGGTAATGGAACATGTGGTTAGACATCAGGAAAAAGCTTCCTTACTCTAGAGACTGCACCATTTATTTACAATCAAGTAGAAATTACAGTCCTGAATCTAGGGGTTGCTCTAGGCTGTTTGGGCACAGGGAAGATGCTGATTCTTTGCAGTACAGATTGCTTCTGCTGCCCAGGGACATGTCCCTGGGGCTGGCCTCACACCCACCGCCTGCCTGCAGGCCAGCCCAGCTCCTGTGGGCCCAGCCTGGGAAGAGGCAAAGCAAAATTGATGCTGCACGTAGGCAGACAAGTGTCTTGAAAGCCTCCATCTCCTGTAGGGTTGAGTAAAATTATCTTCCATTTAATCTGTGACCTTGGTAACTGTGGATGATGTTCTTTATTGCTCCTTAATGTGTAGCTTCTTTTTCTCTCATGTTACCGAACAGGCTTTGTATTGGCCTTTGCGAATCAGACTGAGCAAAATCCCTATCAGTTGCATCGCTCCACTCTATGCAACTTCTGTGCCTGAGACTTGCCTCACTGCATTTTCTGCACGTTTGAATACTCCAGATACTGCTGGGCTGTGTTAGATCAACATTTTTTTTAACTTGAGACTATTTTTGGAAGACTGAAAATGTCCAGGGAATACGGTTCACTTGCATTCACAGGCAGGCTGTTTCTGTATACTTATTAATCAGTTTAAAAAACACAAAAGCAACAAAAACAAAACACTTCTGTATCTTGTCAACTTCACCTGGCATTTCCAGAGAAAAGCCCAGATGTGCTAGGAAATATCTGGCCAAATGGCACACTTGTGTGTCTTATTAGCAGCAAATACACAAGTTTCTTCAAATACTTAAGATTTCCCATCGATTTTCTGGCAAATATCTGTACTATTCTCATTTCAAAACACCAAATGGCTCATACCAGGAAAAGTATAGATTAGATAAAAATGTTCTCAATTTTGGAAAATATACTCTTTTAGATCAACAATTTGATTACAAAAGAAACAAAATATGTAGATACACCTCTTTTTGTGCTTTCTGAAAATCAAAACCAAGGAAAATAATTTAAGTGTGTTCGGGTTTTTTTTTAAACAGAAAATGAAAAACACTTTCACAGTCACTGATTGACCTTGAGACACTGAGGACCTAACTTCTAAAAAGAATTTTTATGTATTTTCTCATATTAATGTAATCTAGAAGGTTAATTAACATCTGGCCTATGTTTGGAGAAAAGAAACAGGCAGTCCAAAAAAAGAACCTGGAGTTGTGATCTTAAGTACACACAAATCCAAATTCAGCATAGCAAACCTGGAATAGTTGCTCTGTGTACAGTAAATGTATGGTTCAGCTCCCTTAAACTTGTACATTTGCAAGCTTGATTCTGCATCTAAAGTGGGCTCTTTCTAGACTCTTTCTAATCAATGGAAGGAATAGACACATCTGGAGAGAAATTTGTCTATGTTTGTCACCTACCTTCAAAATGAACACTTGTTTGGGTTTTTTTTCATTGTTTGCTAGCTGTGGAAATGAATACTGCCTGTTTCTTCCATTGGGTAGAAAAGGAGTCTAGACAACTACATGGATCTTGATGTCTGCACTGCAGAAATCTGAAGTGTTGTAGATGAAACCCAGCCAAGACAATACAAGAGCTCAAATCCATAGGACTGCTGATGTGCACTAGATCAGAGCCTTACTATTCTCCAGGTAGATGACCTGACAAATTATACTCTCCTCCCCCACCAGCTTAGTTATGCAACAAAGTGATGGTGACTGCATCTGAACGATGTGAGCTGAATTTTATTTACACCCACAGTTGCAAAGTTAAAAGAGCCCACTGGAAAAGAAACTGAGCACCAGACTTTCTCTAAGCTGCAAGCTGTAAAACAAACACTTAGCATTAGATAGCACTCAAGGAGCCCCCTATGCAGGGCAAAGCAACAGAGACCACTCAGGACAAGCTGTTTCAGAACTTTAAAGCCCACCAGGTAAATATTCTGCTTATTCCGTGTCTGCTAACACAAAGATAATTGCCAGTAGCTGCAATGAGTTGAGGAGTTGCAGTAGATAATTCAATGTGCTATACAAATATATGTGTTCTTCTATTATTCATACCATGACATTTGTTGGTTGTCTCAGGAGTAACAAGTGAGGGTCCTATGGTTCATGAATTACTTGAATTATGCATGGTTATGGGTAGTCATTCACCATGTACAAACTGGTTTTGAATCATGCATTTCCTGGGGGCAATATTTCTTATGGTAACTAGCAAACTTTTTAGGTCTTTCAGAGCCTGCTGTGTATTAGTAATTACTACTGTGGCAGTGATCCTAGCAAGCGTGCTTTCTGGTAAACGTGGGAGATAATGAATGTATACATGTTGATAGATGGGAATCAGCATTTGTATTTATTCACATTCAGAAAGCTATCTACCTCACCTGGAATATAAATTATGACATCAAACTGCTAAACAGCTATCTGCCATCCGATTGTCACTATAAATAGCAGTCCACAAGAGGGAGGTGGCAGTAGATAATATTTTTTACATTTGGAACTGTACAATCATTCCCTAGCTAACAATCCTGCTTTGGGAAGATAACCTATATTCTCAGCTTTAGGCTTTTGTTTCTAGGTACCTCTTTAGTATGTTTTAGTTGTTCATTTTTATGAACAATACTGCCCATCTACCAGGGAAATGTATATGAAAACCCATTAATACACCACTTGCTGCATAAATACAGCACCATGGCTTTACCAAAGGACAGGCCTTTTCTAAAAATGCTAATAGAGAGGGTTTTTTTTTTTCCTTATTAAAAAACCCATTCTTTTCCCGGAATCCATTTTTACAAAAGTAAAAGCTGAGAGGAAACTCAAATGTTGCACAGCCTGTTGTGCATGGAACATTTCACATCACTGAGCTATCTAATTTCAAGTTTTCCTTAATGTTTTTAATAAAAGCATTCATAAAATCTTGACACAGACAGACCATTCAACCCTTGGTGAAGTAAATGGAGATCCTGCTTCTCCCTGGCTTGGGCAGTGGAGTAGCCACACCAGGAGCCTCAAAAAGTCTGAGCATGGAGCAGGCTGATCTTGGGGCTGCCAGGCTGCCACCAGGCACTGCCTGAGAGAGCCAGCCCACTGGCAGGGATCACCCATGGCCTCTCTGTTGAGGCTTCATAACCCCTATTTTAAGACTAAATATTCATATTTAATAGAAAAGAATAGGGCCAGCAAACTTCATTGCCCTGGTGAAGCATAGGTCTGTATAAAATTTTTGCTCTACTGAACAGGAAAAATCCTCTGTTTTTTCTGTGCTGGATAATGCAAGTGCCCTAACACTGTGAACTAACTAACCACTCATGTCTGCAATGTCCAGAAGCTTAATCTAAAGCTTGCTGACTTGAAGACATTCCATGAACTAAGTAAATGGCATTCTCTGCTCCCCACCAAAAACTTACTGCAAGTAAACATGCTATCGGAGAAGCCGGGGATCAGTAAAATGCATTAGATCTGTCTCCTTTTCTCCCTGCGAAGACAGAGTTGCTTATTACATCATATTTTCTAGTGTTTTGTCCAAGTGCAGCCCAAAATTTTGAAACACTTCTGCCTTCTGCTTTGGAAAATGAGCCGAATAAACCTTGTAGTCAGGGTATGTTTCCTGAAGTTCAGCTTTAATTTATCCTGTTTTCAGTTTCACTCCTTATTACCACACAAAATAATACCTAGTGCATTCATGCGATTTAGGCTTTGCTTACCCAACTCACAATGGATGCAGTGAGAAGATAGAAGTCCTATTAGGAAGAAGGCACTGTTAGGACTTTTCATCATGTTGGTTCTTAAGACACAGAACTGCTTTAAAAATACATTGTTAATTTTTCTCTGGGAAGATATTTAAAGCACATAATGATAAAGGAACATACCACTATTTGTTGGCAATAGGTACAGAAACTTGCTTTATTTGATAGTCATTGTGGTAGGAGGAAAATTAATATTTGTTGCAAGACATTTCTCTAATCTGTGTAAAAGCAAATAACTATTGAGGCCACCTCAGGAAAAAAAAAGTCATAGAAGCTCAGCTTGTAGACTTCCTGCATGTTTCATTTGCAGGTTCTGAATTTTGAACTTTGAAAGCATTTTGATCACTCTGCATTTGTATTTCCTACTCCTAGTCTTAACAATTGCACTCTTCAAGTCTTTCCTTACTCCTGCTCTGCCAACATACCAACAAAATTATTCATACTGCCTAATGGGCCAAACAAGTCTCTAGAGTGGTGGTCTCCAGCTATTCCAGTGCCCCACTGTCCTTTATCATAGTGACTACTTGTTTTTCTCATTTTGTTTGTGGACTCTACATGCCTATTGTACCTTGCAGACCACCAAATCACAGAATCACAGAATGGTTGAGGTTGGAAGGGACCTCTGGAGATCATCTGGTCCAAGCCCCTGCTCAAGCACAGCCACCTAGACCTGGTTGCCTAGGACCATGTCCAGATGGTTTTTTAATATCTCCAAGGATGGAGATTTCACAACCTTTCTGGGCAACCTGTGCCAGTGCTTGGTCACTCTCACAGCAAAAAAAAAAATGTTTCCTCATGTTCAGACAGGAGTATGCGCCCACTGCCTCTTGTCCTGGCACTGGGCACCACTAAAAAGACCCTGGCTCTTCCTACTTTATACCCTCCTTCAGGTATTCATACACATTGATAAGGTCACCCCTAAGCCTTCTTCTCTTCTCTTCTCTTCTCTTCTCTTCTCTTCTCTTCTCTTCTCTTCTCTTCTCTTCTCTTCTCTTCTCTTCACTTTCACTTTCACTTTCACTTTCACTTTCACTTTCACTTTGCTGAACAGCCCCAGCTCTCTCAGCCTTTCCTCATGGAGAGATGCTCCAGTGCCTCACTCATCTCTGTGGCCCTTTGCTCCACAGATCCCTGGAGTTGGGAAGGCAAACCAGTAACTGAGAAATTACAGTTCAGGGCAGCAAAGCTTCACCCCAAGCACATGGCTTGCAAAGGGAAGGCGAACCAGGCCAACTGGGCACTTCTGCAGGAGGTGAGCCCACATGTCCTTCCACGTGCAGCAGGACGCTCCTCCAGTACCACCATCCCTTGCAGTAGCTCCCTTTAAATCTGTGCAAAGACCTTTCAATTAGATACAAAACTAGGTACTATGTGAACTAAGTAAATCCTGAAGTGATAAGTAGAAGTCTGATTGTCATCATGTTACATTTCTAAGACCTGTGAAAAATTCCAACTTGTCTTTGTAGCTTAATTTATGGCTTTGCGTTACAGCAGGAAACTGTGAGCCCTCCTATTTGGATGCTGTTTTGAAAGTATGGGCATACATGACTGACACATGCTAACTAGTCAATATGGTCTTCAACAGTAGTAAATACATTTGCAGAGAGCAAGTTACACTTATAAACCCTGTGGTTAATGGTATGCCTATCAAATTCACCAATGAATGGCAGTTATCCCTGAAGAAAGTCAGCAGCCACTAATAGTAAGTAGTTGGGGGTTAGTGAGATTAACCATAGTCAATAATGTCCCCAAGATCACTATTTTAGGATGTTTTAAGTCTGTATTTATGTCATTCATAAAAGACAGGAGTAGCTACTCCCTCTGCTGTGGTTGTGATAGGCGTTACCAAAGCTCCAGACTGCACAAATGCCAACTCTCTCACCTTTCAAAAGCAAAAAGCCCTGGAGAAATGAGCTAGTAGTATTCTGCAAAATTTTAGTGTAGTAAAATAAAAAAATGAGAAAACAGGAACTTGTAACATCTTCTACTGCCTTCGCTCCACCCCTTGCACTCTTTTCATTGCTTATGTGTATCTGGAAGGAAGACCAAGTATCTCAGAGACAATACCTTTGTACACCTCAAGCTGTGTATCCTTATTTTCTTTAAAATCTTAAAATGTTGCTAGTTTGGTGACATATTAAGAGAAGTTTTTTTGTCCATTAAAAGGTATTTTAAGCAGCAAATTTATTTAAAATTTCTTTTCATTTGTATTCCTTTCTCCTAAATTTTTATGGGGCTCAACTACTTAGTTTGCAAAGGTATTTCTGTAAGTGTATGTTACTCAGTCAAACTGACCTCTGTGGATACCACCAGAACAGAAATGTTCAACAATACATAATACAAATAATTATGCATTTTACTGGGATGTGCTTCTGCTGGTTGGTTACTAGGATTTTTTTTTAATGGTTATTTGTTATTTATGACTTCAAGGTTGTATCTCATTTTATTTTTTTTAGTTTTTATAACTTTTCAATAACAGTGAAAGAAGTCATTATCACTACTTGCAAGTGTATTGGAGAAGCTTTTTTCAAATTCACTATAACCAAATGCAAACTTAATTGTAAAATGTATTTCAAATTACAGGAAAAAAACAGTAAGATATGTATGTATTCACAGCAGGGCTTTAAAAAAAGCAAGGCCTAATAACAAGTGAAAATCCAACAGCTCTACTCCCGAATGGCCTTACTCAGCTGACCATCAATTCCACACTTTCTACCTGCAAGTTGGAAAGACTTTGTACAGGAAAATAAGGAAGATGTCTTCCAAAAGTAAAATTTGAATACTTCTCTATTATACTTAGCAGCAAATCACATTAATTCCTCTACTATTCATTGTGATAATAATATTAACCAAGCTGCTCCCTGGATATTTGTGTAGATTTAATACGTAATTCTATGGAAGCTCCCTTGTAATTTAGCATGAATTGATGTTCACTTATTGCAAAGTGTTATGGAAAAAATATATTTGTGGACTTTACATAGGTTCGTATTCTTCTACTGTGAAAGAGGTCAAGCAGACAGGCTATGTGCCTAAACAGAATTCAGGTGTAATGAGTAAATGCAGTTGTATGTAGAGTACACTTAAAAATCTCACGGTGTAAAAATGCAAGGCACTCAGAGCTGTTCTATTTTCAATGACTTAATCAAGAAAATGTTGAGAGACACTGGTGTTGCGGTTAGGATTAATGGAATCTCTCAATGTCCTCATTAAATTTAATAAGCCTGTGTAACAGAAATAATAATAATACTTCACATGTATATTGCATTGCTCCTTTTATCAAGGATCTCCAAGCCCGTTGTGAGCATTCATGAATGGAGCATCACTGTGCATCTCCGTGGAGTCGCTCTCCTCTTCCTACTGCAGATGATACCTTCTCCTAGGAGACCCTTGTGAGAGCATCCTGCAAGAGCACGCCTGGCTCCAGGTAGATGCGTGTATCCCTGCTGCCTGCAGCTCTGCTGGTGGGCTTTACTTTTTTGTTGAGATTCCTTGAGACTCTTTATTCAGTAATTTCCTAAGGATGGAAAGTTCCTAAGGCTATGGATTAAGCCTCTTCTCTACCATTCCATCTTTATTTTTAAAAATTAAAAACACAGTATTTGTCTACAGCTTGCAAGTTTATACTCCTCTAGGTTTTCAGCAGTACCTTTATCCTAATATTTATTCCATATTTTTACCTGTAGTACAGACAGATTTATGCTGCTCAGGCTCTGTTTTGCTTCACTGGGACAGTTTGCTGAAGAAGTCATGCAGCCTATGGTCCTGGAACGCCCACTTTAGAAAAAGGATACTGTCCTTACTTTTGCTGGGTTTTCAGTGACACAGAGACCTTACTAACCTGTGGTCTGTCTTATCAGATCAGCCAATTAGCAACTGCTCAGAGTTTTTGACAGTTTCTTCAGCTCAGAGGTTTTGACAGTTTATTTTGCGGCAATAGCAATTGCTACTCCTGCAAAAAAACCTAAATGGTCCACAACTTTAGCATTTTATTTTATCTGGTGAAAACTGACCACTTATTTTTCAAATGTACTTCAGTTTCTCAGCTACTACTATGCTACTTTTAAATTCCCTCCTCATTTATTAAGAGTCCAGTTCACTTCTGCTTTATTCATTTTTGCCTAAAAGTGGAAGGTGTTATGTTGTTCCCCTTTCCGCTTGCTCAGGCTAGGAGAATGACTGGGCACTTCTTTTCAACTTTGCCTTTGCATGACCAGGGAACTGTAGATCTGCTGGGAGCTAATTAATCTATCATTTCCTCTCTGCACACTATGTATGGTCCTTTGCTTGTTGCTGAAAAAGTTCTAGAAAATGAACAGTAGGGAGAGGACTTAAGGATTTTCCTTTTTCTCCCTGAAGCTGTAGATTTTTGCTTTGCATTGGCTAGTGAGGACTAGTTTGTGTTATGTCCAAACCCTTATTTAGAAGGAAGAAAGACCAACCATGTTTACTATTAAAGGGGATAGGACTTCTTCTGAGCTGTTGTGGACAAAGAATATCACAAAACCCACCTTGGTGTGTAACACTCTTCCCAGCATCCTTTCAAGGCTGCCTCATTTCACCTTAGTCCTGATTCTTTATTCTTGCTTGACATCTTCTGTCTTTCAGACTACCACTCAAACACACATTCTCCTGCCCTTTTTACCTCACACAAACAAGTTTTAACTATTAATTAGCTTTGCTTCCAAGCTCTACTATTGACAATCCAGTAAACAGAGATGCATCTAAGAAGACAGGAAAGGGTGGGAAGCTGGAAGGTCCATCTCCAAGTTTTGCTCCCAGGTCAAATAGCTTTCCTTAATTATGCTCTGTAGAGTTCTTTGAAATCATTGGATTAAAGGAGCTGTGCAAGTATATGGTGCATTTAATTATATTGCATTTGTAATCAGGCCATAAAAGAGAAACCCTTGAACCATAGCTATATTGTTC